>CM074723.1:497290048-497492992 GCA_037306005.1 Rhinophrynus dorsalis | reverse complement strand
TCCCTCTGTCATTCTCTCTCTCTCTCTCCCTCTCTCTCCCTCTCTCTCTGTCATTCTCCCTCTCTCTCTGTCATTCTCTCTCTCTCTCTCTCTCTCTCTCTCTCTCTCAGTCTCTCTCTCTCTCTCTCTCTGTCTTTCTCCCTCTGTCATTCTCTCTCTCTCTCTCCCTCTCTCTCTCTCTCTCTCTGTCATTCTCCCTCTCTCTCTGTCATTCTCTCTCTCTCTCTCAGTCTCTCTCTCTCTCTGTCTCTGTCTTTCTCCCTCTCTCTCTGTCTCTCTGTCATTCTCCCTCTCTCTCTGTCATTCTCTCTCTCTCCCTCTCTCTCCCTCTCTCTCTCCCTCTCTCTCCCTCTCTCTCTCTCTGTCATTCTCCCTCTCTCTCTCTCTCTGTCTTTCTCCCTCTCTCTCTGTCTCTCTGTCATTCTCCCTCACTCTCTGTCATTCTCTCTCTCTCCCTCTCTCTCTCTCTCTCTCTCTGTCATTCTCCCTCTCTCTCTGTCATTCTCTCTCTCTCTCTCTCTCTCTCTCTGTCTCTCTGTCATTCTCCCTCTCTCTCTGTCATTCTCTCTCTCTCTCTCCCTCTCACTCTCTCTCTCTGTCCCTCTGTCATTGTCTCGCTCCCATGTTTGCCCTCTAGTTAATGATTACCTCTGTGTGTCTCGCTGTCCGGTCTCTCCTGGATACACGGCGGGGACCCTGGAGAGGGGTTAATTGTTAGCTTGCAGACCACTGGCTGTGAGGGGTTTAGTCTCATACTCCAGACCCCAGCAGAGAAGGGGTTAATCATTGTTGTGCAGGTCTCCCGGGCAGTGCAGTGCTTAATCCTAGGTGTGTAGGTGTGTCTGGCACCGGAGGGGTTAATCACTGGTGTCCTGGTTGGCTGTGCGGTGTGAGTAATGTAACCCTGTGCAGGCCGGGCCCCAGCTCAGTGAACAGGAGCCTCTGTCTCTCCACAGATTTGTCTATGGACTTCCTGCTGAACCAGGTGAGAGGTCAGCGCAGGTGTGAATGGGGAAGGACCCACCTCATCTAGACACGTGTGTGTGTATCGGTCTGTGTGTGTGTGCACATATGTGTATTTGTGTGTATGTCTGTGTACTTGTGTGTACATATGTGTGTTTGTATGTCTGTGTACTTGTGTGTACATATCTGTGTGTGTATGTTTGTGTGCTTGTGTGTACATATCTGTGTGTGTATGTTTGTGTGCTTGTGTGTACATATCTGTGTGTGTATGTCTGTGTGCTTGTGTGTACATATCTGTGTGTGTATGTTTGTGTGCTTGTGTGTACATATCTGTGTGTGTATGTTTGTGTGCTTGTGTGTACATATCTGTGTGTGTATGTTTGTGTGCTTGTGTGTACATATCTGTGTGTGTATGTTTGTGTGCTTGTGTGTACATATCTGTGTGTGTATGTTTGTGTGCTTGTGTGTACATATCTGTGTGTGTATGTTTGTGTGCTTGTGTGTACATATCTGTGTGTGTATGTTTGTGTGCTTGTGTGTACATATCTGTGTGTGTATGTTTGTGTGCTTGTGTGTACATATCTGTGTGTGTTTGTCTGTGTACTTGTGTGTACATATGTATGTATGTGTGTGTGTGTGTCTGTATACATGTGTACGTGTGTGTGTGTCTGTGTACATGTGTACGTGTGTGTGTGTCTGTGTACATGTGTACATATGTGTCTGTGTATGTCTGTGTACATGTGTGTGTATGTCTGTGTACTTGTGTGTGTACATAAGTGTGCGTGTGTGTGTGTAGGTATATATATATATATATATATATATATATATACACACATACAGTAATATACAAAAGTCTTAGGCATGAGTGGCAAAATTTTGTAAAGTAAGAATACTTTCAAAAATAGACGTTATTAGTTTATATTTATCAATTAACAAAATGCACAGTGAGTGATCAGAAGAAAAATCTAAATCAAATCAATATTTGGTGTCACCTCCATTTGTCTTCAGAACACATCAGTTCCTCTAGGTTCACTTGCACACAGTCAGGGTTTGTGTAGACATATAGTCAGGGGTTGTGTAGACATATAGTCAGGGGATGTGTAGACATATAGTCAGGAGTTGTGTAGGCATATAGTCAGGGATTGTGTAGACATATAGTCAGGGATTGTGTAGACATATAGTCAGGGGTTGTGTAGACATATAGTCAGGGGATGTGTAGACATATAGTCAGGGATTGTGTAGACATATAGTCAGGGGTTGTGTAGACATATAGTCAGGGGTTGTGTAGACATATAGTCAGGAGTTGTGTAGACATATAGTCAGGGATTGTGTAGACATATAGTCAGGGATTGTGTAGGCATATAGTCAGGAGTTGTGTAGGCATATAGTCAGGGGCTGTGTAGGCATATAGTCAGGGGTTGTGTAGACATATAGTCAGGGATTGTGTAGGCATATAGTCAGGGATTGTGTAGGCATATAGTCAGGAGTTGTGTAGGCATATAGTCAGGTGTTGTGTAGACATATAGTCAGGTGTTGTGTAGGCATATAGTCAGGGGTTGTGTAGGCATATAGTCAGGGGTTGTGTAGACATATAGTCAGGGATTGTGTAGGCATATAGTCAGGGATTGTGTAGGCATATAGTCAGGAGTTGTGTAGGCATATAGTCAGGGATTGTGTAGACATATAGTCAGGGGTTGTGTAGGCATATAATCAGGGGTTGTGTAGACATATAGTCAGGGATTGTGTAGACATATAGTCAGGGGTTGTGTACACATACAGTCAGGGGTTGTGTAGGCATATAGTCAGGGGTTGTGTAGACATACAGTCAGGGATTGTGTAGACATATAATCAGGGGTTGTGTAGACATATAGTCAGGATTGTGTAGACATATAATCAGGGATTGTGTAGACATATAGTCAGGGATGTGTAGACATATAGTCAGGGGTTGTGTAGGCATATAGTCAGGGATTGTGTAGGCATATAGTCAGGAGTTGTGTAGACATATAGTCAGGGATTGTGTAGGCATATAGTCAGGGGTTGTGTAGGCATATAGTCAGGGATTGTGTAGACATATAATCAGGGATTGTGTAGACATATAATCAGGGATTGTGTAGACATATAATCAGGGATTGTGTAGACATATATTCAGGGGTTGTGTAGGCATATAGTCAGGGGTTGTGTAGACATATAATCAGGGGTTGTGTAGACATATAGTCAGGGATTGTGTAGACATATAGTCAGGGGTTGTGTAGACATACAGTCAGGGGTTGTGTAGACATATAATCAGGGGTTGTGTAGACATATAGTCAGGATTGTGTAGACATATAATCAGGGATTGTGTAGACATATAGTCAGGGATGTGTAGACATATAGTCAGGGGTTGTGTAGGCATATAGTCAGGGGTTGTGTAGACATATAGTCAGGATTGTGTAGACATATAATCAGGGATTGTGTAGACATATAGTCAGGGATGTGTAGACATATAGTCAGGGGTTGTGTAGGCATATAGTCAGGTGTTGTGTAGGAATATAGTCAGGGGTTGTGTAGGCATATAATCAGGTGTTGTGTAGGCATATAGTCAGGGGTTGTGTAGGCATATAATCAGGAGTTGTGTAGGCATATAGTCAGGGATTGTGTAGGCATATAATCAGGGATTGTGTAGGCATATAATCAGGGGTTGTGTAGGCATATAGTCAGGGGTTGTGTAGACATATAGTCAGGGGTTGTGTAGACATATAGTCAGGGATTGTGTAGGCATATAGTCAGGAGTTGTGTAGGCATATAGTCAGGAGTTGTGTAGACATATAGTCAGGGGTTGTGTAGGCATATAGTCAGGAGTTGTGTAGACATATAGTCAGGGATTGTGTAGACATATAGTCAGGGGTTGTGTAGGCATATAGTCAGGAGTTGTGTAGACATATAGTCAGGGATTGTGTAGACATATAGTCAGGGATTGTGTAGACATATAGTCAGGGATTGTGTAGACATATAGTCAGGGTTGTGTAGACATATAGTCAGGGATTGTGTAGGCATATAATCAGAAATTGTGTAGACATATAGTCAGGGATTGTGTAGACATATAGTCAGGGGTTGTGTAGGCATATAGTCAGGGATTGTGTAGACATATAGTCAGGGATTGTGTAGACATATAGTCAGGGGTTGTGTAGGCATATAGTCAGGGATTGTGTAGGCATATAGTCAGGGGTTGTGTAGACATATAGTCAGGAGTTGTGTAGGCATATAGTCAGGGGTTGTGTAGGCATATAATTAGGAGTTGTGTAGGCATATAGTCAGGGATTGTGTAGACATATAATCAGGGGTTGTGTAGGCATATAGTCAGGGGTTGTGTAGGCATATAGTCAGGGGTTGTGTAGGCATATAATTAGGAGTTGTGTAGGCATATAGTCAGGGATTGTGTAGACATATAATCAGGGGTTGTGTAGGCATATAGTCAGGGGTTGTGTAGGCATATAGTCAGGGGTTGTGTAGGCATACAGGCCTCGATTCAGTTGTGTCCGATGGCATTTTTTTCATGCACAGTAAACTATTCAGTTACCTGTGATGTGAGAAAATGACTAAAAAAACCTGTCGGGTGAGAAAGTAATGGATGCAGCGCAATTTCCAATTCAGTAGACTGCGGTAGCCATTAAGATCTGATAAGGGAATCTCTTACAGAAAATTTAGGACCCAGTGTTTTTGGACGAGTCCCTTATCGTATCGACGCAGCAACTGAAATGAAAAAAAAGCGAAAGTCCCCAGTGGATCTACTGATATGGAGCCCTAAGCCTCACATCAATACATCCAAAGCACCCCAAAAATGTGTCCAAAGTTACTAGATTTAACCCTACGAGTGCCAGTGGGGTTAGGGTTAGCAAAGCAACATCCCATTACAAGTAACACTTACCATTAATCCTGATGTCCAGCAGAGTCCTCAGAATGCTGGTCATCTACTGTCCATCTTCTTCTTTCTTCTTCATCTTGTTTATCTCCTGTTCTTCAATCCCCCTGTCTTGTAGCGTAAAACAAAGAGATATCCATAAAGAAATTGTTTGTAAAAGGACCTGCACATCCATTCTTTAACCCCTTGCAGTGCAATGCACTACGTACCTGTCTGGGAATCGATGGGTTAAAGAATGTGGGTTCTTTTTGAAATAAAATGCCCTAACATAATTACAATTGTGCCCATACATAAGTAAATACCCCAATATAGTTAAGGTAAATCCTATGCCCTTAGACCATTTTTCCACCGCTGTGTGTGGCCGTGGAGGTGGAGAATGCAAGATGCTGCACCCCCCCTTTCCCTTTATCTCAAGGGCCGAAGTCTGTTCTATTGTGAGGGAATTTGAACAGAGACTTCCTTTATTTATGGGCAAGCTCTGGTCCAATTCCCTCACAGCTATTGGCTGGGTTGTGTGCTTACGCACTTCCCAGCCAATCAGCTGCAAGCACCACAACTTGAAGCTGATTGGCTGGGAGTTGCATAAACACACATCCCAGCCAATGGTTGTGAGGGAATTGGACCAGAGCTTGCCCATATATAAAGGAAGTGTCTGTTCAAATTCACAATAGAACGGGCATCGGCCCGTAAGATAAATAGAAAGGGGGGTGCCTTCACCTCCGCGGCCGCATACAGAGGTGGAAAAATTATGAAGGCATAGGATTTACCTCAAATATATTGGGGTATGTTTACTTATGTATGGGCACAATTGTAATTATGTTAGGGCATTTTATTTAAAAAAGAAACCGCATTCTTTAACCCTTCGAGTCCCAGACAGGTACACAGTGCGTTGCACTGCAAGGGGTTAAACAATGGATGTGCAGGTCCTTTTACGAACAATTTCTTTATGGATACCTCTTTGTTTTAAGCTACAAGAAAGGAAGACTGAAGAAAAGAAGATAAGCAAGCTGAAGAAGAGAGAAGAAAGAATGAAGATAGGAGACTGACAGTGGATGACAGGTAAATGTAACACAGATAAGTTAATGATCAGTTCTTGGCAGTATGTCAGGAACCAATAGTTAACTTTTCACCTTTGATGTTCCCATTATTGCTCCTGTTTAGATGTTTTTTGGGAACTTAACGCACAAAACAGACCTTTGGCCATAAGTCCTTTTCTGTGGCTCAACGTCCTTGTGCTTTCAGCTGAAAGGGCCATTGAATACCGACTTAGACATTTTTTTTTGGTCGTCCAGTATCCGTTTTTACCCTAACGTCTGTTTTACTGCAAGCGATTGAATCAAGGACATAGTCAGGTGTATGATTAAACAATTATACCAAACAGGTGCTATTGATCATCAATTTAATGTTTGGGTTCGAACACAATCATTTGCTGAAACAGAAACAGCTGTGTAGAGGGAATAAAACAGGGTGAGGAACAGCCAAACTTGGCTAACAAGGTGAGGTTGCAGAAGACCGTTTAATATCAAAAGTCATACACCATGGCAAGACTGAGCACAGCAACAAGACAGCAAGGTCTCTCCCAGGCAGAAATTTCAAGGCAGACAGGGGTTTGAAGATGCGCTATCCAAGCTCTGAAGAAGCACAAAGAAACGGGCAACGTTGAAGACCGTAGACACAGTGGTCAGCCAAGGAAACGGTGCAGCAGATAAATGACACATCATGCTTACTTCACTTCGCAATCAGAAGATGTCCACCAGTGAATCAGCTCAGAATTGGCAGAAAACAGTGGGACCCTGGTACCCCCATCTACTGTCCATCTTCTGGTCAGAAGTGGTCTTCATGGAAGACTTGCAGCCAAAAAGCCATACCTCCGACATGGAAACGAGGCCAAGCACTAAAACACAGGAACTGGGTTGCATAAAAATGGCAGTAGCTGCTGTGGACTGATGACAGAAGGCAGTTTGTTCACTGAAGGCTGGACAGCAGTACAAGAATGAGTGTCTGCAGGCAACAGTAAAGCATGGTGGAGGTTCCTTGCAAGTTCGGGGCTGTATTTCTGTAAATGGAGTTGGGGATTTGGTCAGAATTAATGGTCTCTTCAATTCTGAGAAGTACAGGCAGATACGTATCCATCATGCAATACCATCAGGGAGGAATCTGATTGTCCCCAAATTTATTCTGCGTCTTCAGTGTAAAGAAGAACAAGGAATCCCGGAAGTGATGGTATGGCCCCACAGAGCCCAGATCCCAACATAACTGAGTCTGTCTGGCATTACATGAAGAGAGAATCAACTGAGGTGCCTAAATCCACAGAAGAACTGTGGTTACTTCTCCAAGATGTTTGGAACAACCTACCTGCCGAGTTCCTTACAAAACTGTGTTCAAGTGAACCTAGAGGAACCGATGTGTTTTGAAGCCAAATGGAGGTCACACCAAATAATGATTTGATTTAGATTTTTCTTCTGTTCACTCACTATGCATTTTGTTAATTGATTAAAAAAACTAATAATGTCTATTATTGAAAGCATTCTTACTTTACAACATTCTTTCACACCTGCCTAAAATGTATGAACATTACTGTGGATGTATATTATGTGTGTGTGTATATATATATATATACTAGCAATGTGGGACGGCGTTGCCCGTCATGTTATGACCGTTGGGCGCACGTGTGTGAAATGCAGACACACTGATAAACACAGACATATGCAGCATACAGGCAGACACATACCATACATCCCAAGTGTCCCTCTTTAGGAGGGACAGTCCCTCTTTGAGGGCCAAATCCCTCTGTCCCTCTTTCCCACCCTGTTGTCCCTCTTTTTAGGAGGTCAGACTGTGTGCAGGGCCGGCTCCACCTATAGGCGAGGTAGGCGCCGGCCTAGGGTGCACACGTACTGGGGGCGGGGGCATGCAGCGGAGAAGAGCTGCGCCCACACACACCATGCCAGGAACCACAACACAGTCAGGTCTGTGTTGCTACAGCGCTCCCTTATTGGGTCGGATCTTTAGTAATGCAGAGCGTGCTGGGAGTCATGATCTCCTGCCTCGCTCTGCATTACTGAAGAGAAGACTGCGCGGGAGATACAGGTATGTGATGGGGGGCAAGTTGGAGCTGAGGGGGCATAGTGGAGCTGAGGGGGCAAGTTGGAGCAGATGTGGGGCAAAGTGGAGACGATGGGGGCAAGTTGGAGCTGTTAGGGGAAAGCTGGAGCTGAGGGGGCATAGAGGAGCTGGTGGGGGCAAGTGGGAGCTGATGAGGGTCAAAGTGGAGCTGATGAGGGTCAAAGTGGAGCTGAGGGGGGGCAAGTTGGAGCTGAGGGGGGGCAAGTGGAGCTGAGGGGGGGCAAAGTGGAGCTGGTGGGGCAAGTTGGAGCGGATGGGGCAAGTTGGAGCTGCTGGGGGCATAGTGGAGCTGATAGTGGAAAGTTGGAGCTGAGAGGGCATAGTGGAGCTGGTGGGGGCAAGTTGGAGCGGATGGGGGGCAAAGTGGAGCTGATGGGGGTAAGTTGGAGAGGATGGGGGGCAAAGTGGAGCTGATGGGGGTAAGTTGGAGCTGAGGGGGCAAAGTGGGAGTCAGGGTGAGTGACTGTGTGTGTGTGTGTCAGCCATATGTATTTCTGGCTTTGTGTGTGTATGTGGTGCTGTGTGTGTGAGTGGGGGCATGTCTGTTTGGTGCTGTGTAAGTGGGGCATGTGTGTGTGTTTGTGTGGTGCTGTGTGAGTGGGGCATGTGTGTGTGGTGGTCTGTGTGTGTGAGTGGGGCATGTGTGTGTGGTGGTCTGTGTGTTTGTCTGTGGTGTAGGAGCAAGTGGCGGCCATATTGTTTTTTTCTGACTTTGATAGTGGTGGGCGGGCTGCATAGTGGGGGCGGGCCAACTCCCTGCATGACTGAATCACCCAATAGGAGTAGTAACTCCTGCTTTATGCCTCCCCTGGGTGTGTTTTGGCAGGCACAAAGTCTTCTTTTATATATATATATATATATATATATATATATATATATATCTCCTAATCCCAGTGTGTCTGTGATTTGTTCATGGTCAGGCTGGGGATGTGTCCCAGTGAGGTGACAGTCATCATATTTTACATGTGGATGATTCTGTTATGGTTAGTTTATACATGCGTGTGCTTCTGATCACTCACTATCATTGTATTAATTGATAAATATAAACTAGTAACATGTCTATTTTGGAAAGCATTCTTACTTTACAGCATTATTTCACACCTGCCTAAGACTTTTGCGCGTTACTGTATATATACAAAACTGTAGATAACTGTCATTATATCTATTTCCTAATAAACAGGACTGTCATTATATCTCTGTATTACTAATAAACAGGACCGTCATTATATCTCTGTATTACTAATAAACAGGACTGTCATTACAACTCTACATTACTATTAACCTGGACGGTTGTTGCATCTCTATATTACTAATGAACGGGACATTTTAGTCATTATACCACTGTATGGCTCAGTATTCTGGTGAGATGGTTCAGTTGGTTAATGCACCAGCTGTAGAGTCTGTTGAAACCTCAAGGTCGTAGATTCTAGTCCCAGCAATGTCCTCTCAGCTTTTCATCCCTCCGAGGTAGATAAATTGAGTACCATTAAATTGGGTAATAATATATATATATCCCCCATGACATACTTGAAAATGAGACAATCTCAGTGTATCCTTCCTCATAAAATACTTTGATATTATTATATCTACTGGCAGCCTCTCACTGATGCATCTACTGGGAGCTTCTCACCGGTACATCTACTGGGAGCCTCTCACCGGTACATCTACTGGGAGCCTCTCACGGTACGTCTACTGGAATCCTCTCACTGATACATCTACTGGGAGCCTCTCACCGGTACGTGCACTGGGAGCCTCTCACCGGTACGTGCACTGGGAGCCTCTCACCGGTACGTGCACTGGGAGCCTCTCACCGGTACGTGCACTGGGAGCCTTTCACCGGTACGTCTACTGGGAGCCTCTCACCGGTATGTATACTGGGAGCCTCTCACCGGTACATCTACTGGGAGCCTCTCACTGCTACATCTACTGGGAGCCTCTCACTGGTACTTCTACTTGGAGCCTTTCACCGGTACGTCTACTGGGAGCCTCTCACCGGTATGTATACTGGGAGCCTCTCACCGGTACATATACTGGGAGCCTCTCACTGGTACTTCTATTTGGAGCCTTTCACCGGTACGTCTACTGGGAGCCTCTCACCGGTATGTATACTGGGAGCCTCTCACCGGTATGTATACTGGGAGCCTCTCACCGGTACATATACTGGGAGCCTCTCACTGCTACATCTACTGGGAGCCTCTCACTGGTACTTCTACTTGGAGCCTTTCACCGGTACGTCTACTGGGAGCCTCTCACAGCTACTTCTACTGGGAGCCTCTCAATGGTACGTCTACTGGGAGCCTCTCACCGGTACATCTACTGGGAGCTTCTCACCAGTACGTATACTGGGAGCTTCTCACTGATACATCTACTGGGAGCCTCTCACCGATACTTCTTCTGGGAGCCTCTCACTGATACATCTACTGGGAGCTTCTCACTGCTACATTTACTGGGAGCCTCTCACTGGTTCGTCTACTGGGAGCCTCTCACCGGTACGTCTACTGGGAGCCTCTCACCGGTACGTGTACTGGGAGCCTCTCACCGGTACGTGTACTGGGAGCCTCTCACCGGTACGTGTACTGGGAGCCTCTCACTGGTACGTGTACTGGGAGCCTCTCACCAGTATGTATACTGGGAGCCTCTCACCGGTACATCTACTGGGAGCCTCTGACTGCTACATCTACTGGGAGCATCTCACTGGTACTTCTACTTGGAGCCTCTCACTGGTACGTCTACTGGGAGCCGCTCACCGATACTTCTACTGGGAGCCTCTCACCGATACGTCTACTGGGAGCCTCTCACTGATACATCTACTGGGAGCTTCTCACCGGTACATCTACTGGGAGCCTTTCACCGATACTTCTACTGGGAGCTTCTCACTGGTTCGTCTACTGGGAGCCGCTCACTGGTACATCTACTGGGTGCCTCTTGCGACGGCCCCCCCGCAGCAGGCACCTTCCCCTGTAGCGTTAGGGGGGCTCCTACCAGGTAATTTACACCGGACCGGCCTCAGAGGACCACTGGACAGACCTGGGCCGTTTGCCACTGGATCTAGCTGCACCACCCAGAGGAGGAGAGGTCAACCGGATTGGAAGACCTCCAGGTGCAGCCAGCCCAATGGGGAGCAGTGACCTGGGTAGGGACTCGCACTTCAACCCACTGGAACAGGTCAACGCTGAGCAGGTATCGTCTCCTCTGCTGCAAAACCTCTGCTGGGCAGGCACTCTGCCTTGTCCTGGGGAACAGGTTCAGGTCCCTCTGAAACAATGGCGCCTCCTCCTGGCAGAAACTCACCCCTCTGCCCAGGTAAGGACACCACCTTTATAAATGCGCTTTTGGCTACATCGGCCTGGTGTCATAGATCCCCCACCTCCCCCCAATAACAGAGCCTAAACATCTGCTTTAAGGGTAGGGAAACACATCTAAGTTTATTGAAATGGAATACTAGACCTTTCACAGCCTTCATTCAACTTGAGGTGACATGAATATACCAAAATATCATAATACATAGAAGACAAGACATACAACAAACATAACAGGGTCTAACAATTTTAGGGTGTAGGATGGGGGAGTATAATGAAAACATTGGAGAGAAACTGAAGGTCCCAGAATGCAACACTGGCATATTTGCATACTCACATGTGACACAGCAATGCTGCAATGTAGGTCACCAACCAATAGATGGCAGTGCATAGTACAATGTTGCAATGCAAGTTTCAACCAATAGATGGCAGTGCATAGTACAATGCTGCAATGCAAGTTTCAACCAATAGATGGCAGTGCATAGTACAGTGCTGCAATGCAAGGTTCAACCAATAGATGGCGAGGTTGAGTTTAAAGGACTTGAGATAGAAAAAGTCCATAACAGATGTACTGCTGGAATGTCCATGTAATCCCACAGTCCTCATATATCACAGGGACATGAAAGTTGAACCTCCTGTTCCTTCACACCTCTCACCGATACTTCTACTGGGAGCTTCTCACCGATGCTTCTACTGGGAGCCTCTCACCTGTATGTATACTAGGAGCTTCTCACCAGTATGTCTACTGGGAGCCTCTCACTGGTATATATTCTGGGAGCTTCTCCTCAGTACGTCTATTGGGAGCCTCTCACTGGTACATCTACTTGGAGCCTCTCACCGGAACGTCTACTGGGAGATTCTCACCGGTATGTCTACTGGGAGCCTCTCACGGTACACCTACTGGGAGCCTCTCACGGTACGTCTACTGGGAGCTTCACACTGGTACATCTACTGGGAGCTTCTCACCGGTACATCTACTGGGAGCCTCTCACCGGTACATCTACTGGGAGCCTCTCACTGGTACGTCTACTGGGAGCCTCTCACTGGTACATCTCACCAGTACGTCTACTGGGAGCCTCTCACTGGTACGTCTCACCGATACATCTACTGGGAGCCTCTCACTGGTACATATACTAGGAGCCTCTCACTGGTACGTCTACTGTGAGCCTCTCACCGGTACATCTACTGGGAACCTCTCACCGGTATGTCTACTGAGAGCCTGTCACCGGTACATCTACTTGGAGCTTGTCACATGAGTTCGTGGGTCAGTAATTTGAGATGGGTTTCAATAATGTGAGATGGGGATATTGGTAAAATGAGTTTGGGGGTCAGTAATATGAGACGGGGGTGTTAATAACATGATTTTGGGATTCAGTAATGTGAGACGGGGGTGTTAGTAACATAAGTTTGGGGGTCAGTAATGTGAGACGGGGGTGTTAATAACATGAGTTTGGGATTCCGTAATATGAGACGGGGGGTGTTAGTAACATGAGTTTGGGGTTCAGTAATGTGAGACGGGGGTGTTAGTAACATAAGTTTGGGGGTCAGTAATGTGAGACGGGGGTGTTAATAACATGAGTTTGGGGGTCAGTAATGTGAGATGAGGTTGTTAATATCATGAGTTTGGTATTCAGCAATATGAGACAGGGGTGTTAATAACATGAGTTTGGGATTCAGTAATGTGAGACAGGGGTGTTAATAACATAAGTTTGGGGGTCAGTAATGTGAGACGGGGGTGTTAATAACATGAGTTTGGGATTCCGTAATGTGAGACGGGGGGTGTTAGTAACATGAGTTTGGGGTTCAGTAATGTGAGAAGGGGGTGTTAATAACATAAGTTTGGGGGTCAGTAATGTGAGACGGGGGTGTTAATAACATGAGTTTGGGGGTCAGTAATGTGAGATGAGGTTGTTAATATCATGAGTTTGGTATTCAGCAATATGAGACAGGGGTGTTAATAACATGAGTTTGGGATTCAGTAATGTGAGACAGGGGTGTTAATAACATAAGTTTGGGGGTCAGTAATGTGAGACGGGGGTGTTAATAACATGAGTTTGGGATTCCGTAATGTGAGACGGGGGGTGTTAGTAACATGAGTTTGGGGTTCAGTAATGTGAGACGGGGGTGTTAATAACATGACTTTGGGGGTCAGTAATGTGAGATGAGGTTGTTAATATCATGAGTTTGGGATTCAGTAATGTGAGACGGGGGTGTTAATAACATTAGTTTGGGATTCAGTAATGTGAGACAGGGGTGTTAATAACATAAGTTTGGGGGTCAGTAATGTGAGACGGGGGTGTTAATAACATGGGTTTGGGGCTCAGTAATGTGAGACGGGGGTGTTAATAACATGAGTTTGGGATTCAGTAATGTGAGGCAGGGGTGTTAATAACATGAGTTTGGGTTTCAGTAATGTGAGGTGGGGGTGTTACTAACATGAGTTTGGGGGTCATTAATGTGAGACGGGGGTGTTACTAACATGAGTTTGGGATTCAATAATGTGAGACGGGGGTGTTAATAACATGAGTTTGGGATTCAATAATGTGAGACGGGGGTGTTAATAACATGAGTTTGGGGGTCAGTAATGTGAGGCCGGGGTGTTAATAACATAAGACCACTAGGGGTCTCTCATAAAGAGACGTAGTTCACATATTGTGTGTAAGTTACACATGTGACATTGTCAGGATTTAGTCAATATTTGAAGTGTGTGTGAAGCTTTGATACGTCTTAATGTCCCCTGTGTCCTTGTGTGCCGCACTGTAATCAGGGAAGCTGATAAGCTGCCCAATGTCACCTCTTTCTTCTCCCTCCCTCTCTCTCCCCTGCCTTTTCCTTCTCTCCCCTCCTTCTTCCCTGTGTCTGTTCTTCTCACTGACCCCACCTCACCTCTCCCAATATCCCTTCTACTGCCCCTCCTCTTACTGTGACTCCCCACTACTTCCCATCTCTCGGTCACTACCAGAGCTTCTCCCACCGAGAGATGATCCAGGTATTTACAGTTCTACTGGCTCCTGTTTACACACCCTAAAGAACTAGGTTCAGTCTTATCCCCCTTCTCTTCCTTCCCTAACCGCTTCCTTGCCTTTACCTCTTCCCTCCTCAACCCCATCTGTACCTTTACCCCTTCTCTCCCTTCCCTACCTTTACCTCTTCCCTCCCCTCCTCAGCCCCATCTGTACCTTTACCCCTTCTCAACCCGATCTGTACCTTTACCCTTACTCTCCCCTCCTCAACCCCTTCCCTGCCTTTACCCCTTATCTTCCTTCCCTAATCCCTTCACTGCCTTTACCCCTTCTCTTCCTTCCCTAATCCCTTCCCTGCCTTTACTCCTTCTTTCCCTGCCCTGCCTTTACCCCTTCCCTGCCCTTACCCTTCTCTCTCCTCCCTGATTTTACCCATCCTCTCTTCCTCAACCCCTTCCCTGCCGTTACCTCTTCATCTCCCTTGCTCAACCCCCTCCCTGCCATTACCCCTTTCTTTCCCTTTTTAACCCTTTCCTTGCCTTTACACCTTTCTCTCCTTTCCCCAACCACTTGCCTGCCTTTACCTCTTCCTCTCCCTTCTGTCACTCACTGTTCCTCCCTGTATCACACACACAGGACTTCTCTCATTCACTACTCCTTACTGCATCACACATACACACAGGACTTCTCTCACTCACTACTCCTCACTGTATTACACACACACACACACACAGGACTTGTCTCATTCACTACTCCTCACTGTATCACACACACAGGACTTCTCTCACTCACTACTCCTCACTGTATCACACACACACAGGACTTCTCTCACTCACTACTCCTCACTGTATCACACACTCACAGGACTTCTCTCACTCACTACTCCTCACTGTATCACACATACACAGGACTTCTCTCACTTACTACTCCTCACTGTATCACACACACACACAGGACTTCTCTCACTCACTACTCCTCACTGTATCATACACACACAGGACTTCTCTCACTCACTACTCCTCACTGTATCACACACACACACAGGACTTCTCTCACCCACTACTCCTCACTGTATCACACACACACAGGACTTCTCTCACTCACTACTCCTCACTGTATCACACACACACACAGGACTTCTCTCACTCACTATTCCTCACTGTATCACACACACACACAGGACTTCTATCACTCACTACTCCTCACTGTATCACACACACACACACAGGACTTCTCTCACTCACTACTCCTCACTGTATCACACACACACACAGGACTTCTCTCACTCACTACTCCTCACTGTATCACACACACACAGGACTTCTCTCACTCACTACTCCTCACTGTATCACACACACACACAGGACTTCTCTCACTCACTACTCCTCACTGTATCACACATACACAGGACTTCTCTCACTCACTACTCCTCACTGTATCACACACACACAGGACTTCTCTCACTCACTACTCCTCACTGTATCACACACACACAGGACTTCTCTCACTCATTACTCCTCACTGTATCACATACACACACAGGACTTCTCTCACTCACTACTCCTCACTGTATCACACACACAGGACTTCTCTCACTCACTACTCCTCACTGTATCACACACACACAGGACTTCTCTCACTCACTACTCCTCACTGTATCACACACACACAGGACTTCTCTCACTCACTACTCCTCACTGTATCACACACACACAGGACTTCTCTCACTCACTGCTCCTCACTGTATCACACACACACACACAGGACTTCTCTCACTCACTACTCCTCACTGTATCACACATACACAGGACTTCTCTCACTCACTACTCCTCACTGTATCACACACACACAGGACTTCTCTCACTCACTACTCCTCACTGTATCACACACACACAGGACTTCTCTCACTCACTACTCCTCACTGTATCACACACACACAGGACTTCTCTCACTCATTACTCCTCACTGTATCACACACACACACAGGACTTCTCTCACTCACTACTCCTCACTGTATCACACACACAGGACTTCTCTCACTCACTACTCCTCACTGTATCACACACACACAGGACTTCTCTCACTCACTGCTCCTCACTGTATCACACACACAGGACTTCTCTCACTCACTACTCCTCACTGTATCACACACACAGGACTTCTCTCACTCACTACTCCTCACTGTATCACACACACACAGGACTTCTCTCACTCAATACTCCTCACTGTATCACACACACACACAGGACTTCTCTCACTCACTACTCCTCACTGTATTACACACACACACAGGACTTCTCTCACTCACTACTCCTCACTGTATCACACACACACACAGGACTTCTCTCACTCACTACTCCTCACTGTATCACACACACAGGACTTGTCTCACTCACTACTCCTCACTGTATCACACATACACAGGACTTCTCTCACTCACTACTCCTCACTGTATCACACACACACAGGACTTGTCTCACTCACTACTCCTCACTGTATCACACACACACAGGACTTCTCACATTCACTACTCCTCACTGTATCACACATACACAGGACTTCTCACATTCACTACTCCTCACTGTATCACACACACAGGACTTCTCTCACTCACTACTCCTCACTGTATCACACACACACACACACACACACAGGACTTCTCTCACTCACTATTCCTCACTGTATCACACACACAGGACTTCTCTCACTCACTACTCCTCACTGTATCACACACACACAGGACTTCTCTCACTCACTACTACTCACTGTATCACACACACACAGGACTTCTCTCACTCACTACTCCTCACTGTATCACACACAGGACTTCTCACATTCACTACTCCTCACTGTATCACACACACACACACAGGACTTCTCTCACTCACTACTCCTCACTGTATCACACACACACACACAGGACTTCTCTCACTCACTACTCCTCACTGTATCACACACACAGGACTTCTCTCACTCACTACTCCTCACTGTATCACACACACAGGACTTCTCTCACTCACTACTCCTCACTGTATCACACACACAGGACTTCTCTCACTCACTACTCCTCACTGTATCACACACACAGGACTTCTCTCACTCACTACTCCTCACTGTATCACACACACACACACACACACAGGACTTCTCTCACTCACTACTCCTCACTGTATCACACACACACAGGACTTCTCTCACTCACTACTCCTCACTGTATCACACACACAGGACTTCTCTCACTCACTACTCCTCACTGTATCACACACACACACACAGGACTTCTCACATTCACTACTCCTCACTGTATCACACACACACACAGGACTTCTCTCACTCACTATTCCTCACTGTATCACACACACAGGACTTCTCTCACTCACTACTCCTCACTGTATCACACACACAGGACTTCTCACACTCACTACTCCTCACTGTATCACACACACAGGACTTCTCTCACTCACTACTCCTCACTGTATCACACACACACAGGACTTCTCTCACTCACTACTCCTCACTGTATCACACACACACAGGACTTCTCTCACTCACTACTCCTCACTGTATCACACACACACAGGACTTCTCTCACTCACTGCTCCTCACTGTATCACACACACACACAGGACTTCTCTCACTCACTACTCCTCACTGTATCACACATACACAGGACTTCTCTCACTCACTACTCCTCACTGTATCACACACACACAGGACTTCTCTCACTCACTACTCCTCACTGTATCACACACACACAGGACTTCTCTCACTCACTACTCCTCACTGTATCACACACACACAGGACTTCTCTCACTCATTACTCCTCACTGTATCACACACACACAGGACTTCTCTCACTCACTACTCCTCACTGTATCACACACACAGGACTTCTCTCACTCACTACTCCTCACTGTATCACACACACACAGGACTTCTCTCACTCACTACTCCTCACTGTATCACACACACACAGGACTTCTCTCACTCACTACTCCTCACTGTATCACACACACACAGGACTTCTCTCACTCACTGCTCCTCACTGTATCACACACACACACAGGACTTCTCTCACTCACTACTCCTCACTGTATCACACATACACAGGACTTCTCTCACTCACTACTCCTCACTGTATCACACACACACAGGACTTCTCTCACTCACTACTCCTCACTGTATCACACACACACAGGACTTCTCTCACTCACTACTCCTCACTGTATCACACACACACAGGACTTCTCTCACTCATTACTCCTCACTGTATCACACACACACAGGACTTCTCTCACTCACTACTCCTCACTGTATCACACACACAGGACTTCTCTCACTCACTACTCCTCACTGTATCACACACACACAGGACTTCTCTCACTCACTACTCCTCACTGTATCACACATACACAGGACTTCTCTCACTCACTACTCCTCACTGTATCACACACACACAGGACTTCTCTCACTCACTGCTCCTCACTGTATCACACACACAGGACTTCTCTCACTCACTACTCCTCACTGTATCACACACACACAGGACTTCTCTCACTCAATACTCCTCACTGTATCACACACACACACAGGACTTCTCTCACTCACTACTCCTCACTGTATTACACACACACACAGGACTTCTCTCACTCACTACTCCTCACTGTATCACACACACACACAGGACTTCTCTCACTCACTACTCCTCACTGTATCACACACACAGGACTTGTCTCACTCACTACTCCTCACTGTATCACACATACACAGGACTTCTCTCACTCACTACTCCTCACTGTATCACACACACACAGGACTTCTCACATTCACTACTCCTCACTGTATCACACACACAGGACTTCTCTCACTCACTACTCCTCACTGTATCACACACACACACACACACACACACACACACACACAGGACTTCTCTCACTCACTATTCCTCACTGTATCACACACACAGGACTTCTCTCACTCACTACTCCTCACTGTATCACACACACACAGGACTTTTCTCACTCACTACTACTCACTGTATCACACACACACAGGACTTCTCTCACTCACTACTCCTCACTGTATCACACACAGGACTTCTCACATTCACTACTCCTCACTGTATCACACACACACACACAGGACTTCTCTCACTCACTACTCCTCACTGTATCACACACACACACACAGAACTTCTCTCACTCACTACTCCTCACTGTATCACACACACAGGACTTCTCTCACTCACTACTCCTCACTGTATCACACACACAGGACTTCTCTCACTCACTACTCCTCACTGTATCACACACACAGGACTTCTCTCACTCACTACTCCTCACTGTATCACACACACAGGACTTCTCTCACTCACTACTCCTCACTGTATCACACACACACACACACAGGACTTCTCTCACTCACTACTCCTCACTGTATCACACACACACAGGACTTCTCTCACTCACTACTCCTCACTGTATCACACACACAGGACTTCTCTCACTCACTACTCCTCACTGTATCACACACACAGGACTTGTCTCACTCACTACTCCTCACTGTATCACACATACACAGGACTTCTCTCACTCACTACTCCTCACTGTATCACACACACACAGGACTTCTCACATTCACTACTCCTCACTGTATCACACACACAGGACTTCTCTCACTCACTACTCCTCACTGTATCACACACACACACACACACACACACACACACAGGACTTCTCTCACTCACTATTCCTCACTGTATCACACACACAGGACTTCTCTCACTCACTACTCCTCACTGTATCACACACACACAGGACTTTTCTCACTCACTACTACTCACTGTATCACACACACACAGGACTTCTCTCACTCACTACTCCTCACTGTATCACACACAGGACTTCTCACATTCACTACTCCTCACTGTATCACACACACACACACAGGACTTCTCTCACTCACTACTCCTCACTGTATCACACACACACACACAGAACTTCTCTCACTCACTACTCCTCACTGTATCACACACACAGGACTTCTCTCACTCACTACTCCTCACTGTATCACACACACAGGACTTCTCTCACTCACTACTCCTCACTGTATCACACACACAGGACTTCTCTCACTCACTACTCCTCACTGTATCACACACACAGGACTTCTCTCACTCACTACTCCTCACTGTATCACACACACACACACAGGACTTCTCTCACTCACTACTCCTCACTGTATCACACACACACAGGACTTCTCTCACTCACTACTCCTCACTGTATCACACACACAGGACTTCTCTCACTCACTACTCCTCACTGTATCACACACACACACACAGGACTTCTCACATTCACTACTCCTCACTGTATCACACACACACACAGGACTTCTCTCACTCACTATTCCTCACTGTATCACACACACAGGACTTCTCTCACTCACTACTCCTCACTGTATCACACACACAGGACTTCTCACACTCACTACTCCTCACTGTATCACACACACAGGACTTCTCTCACTCACTACTCCTCACTGTATCACACACACACAGGACTTCTCTCACTCACTACTCCTCACTGTATCACACACACACAGGACTTCTCTCACTCACTACTCCTCACTGTATCACACACACACACAGGACTTCTCTCACTCATTACTCCTCACTGTATCACACACACACAGGACTTCTCTCACTCACTACTCCTCACTGTATCACACACACAGGACTTCTCTCACTCACTACTCCTCACTGTATCACACACACAGGACTTCTCTCACTCACTACTCCACACTGTATCACACACACAGGACTTGTCTCACTCACTACTCCTCACTGTATCACACACACACACAGGACTTCTCTCACTCACTACTCCTCACTGTATCACACACACACAGGACTTCTCTCATATTCACTACTCCTCACTGTATCACACACACAGGACTTCTCTCACTCACTACTCCTCACTGTATTACACACACAGGACTTCTCTCACTCACTACTCCTCACTGTATCACACACACACAGGACTTGTCTCACTCACTACTCCTCACTGTATCACACACACACACACACAGGACTTCTCTCACTCACTACTCCTCACTGTATCACACACACACAGGACTTCTCTCATATTCACTACTCCTCACTGTATCACACACACACAGGACTTCTCTCACTCACTACTCCTCACTGTATCATACACACACAGGACTTCTCTCACTCACTACTCCTCACTGTATCACACACACACAGGACTTCTCTCACTCACTACTCCTCACTGTATCACACACACACAGGACTTCTCTCATATTCACTACTCCTCACTGTATCACACACACACAGGACTTCTCTCACTCACTACTCCTCACTGTATCACACACACAGGACTTCTCTCACTCACTACTCCTCACTGTATCACACACACACACAGGACTTCTCTCACTCATTACTCCTCACTGTATCACACACACAGGACTTCTCTCACTCACTACTCCTCACTGTATCACACACACACACAGGACTTCTCTCACTCACTACTCCTCACTGTATCACACACACACAGGACTTGTCAGTCACTGTTCCCTTCTCTCTCTCTCTCTAATGTACAAGACTTCTCTTGCTCACTGCTCTGCCTCTCTCTTCAGCCGCCGTCGGACACTCTGTCTCCGTCCCCCCTGCACTACGAGGATGAGGGTGATGTTATCCAGGCTCTGGGGGTGGAAAGATTTGAGGAAATCCTGCAGGATGTTCATCCCCGGAGTCCGACTGACCTGGGCAAGAGCTACAGTGAAGAGGACTTCCAGTGTGAGTAACAGCAGGGGAGTGTGAGTGACAGCAGGGAAGTGTGAGTGACAGAATAGGTGTGTGTGACAGCAGCAGGAAAATGTGAGTAACCGAGTAGGAGTGCGAGTAGCAGCAGGGGAGTGCGAGTAGCAGTAGGGGAGTGTGAGTAGGGAGTGTGAGTAGCAGTAGGGGAGTGTGAGTAGCAGCAGGAGAGCATCAGGGGACTGTGAGTAGCAGAATAGGTGTGTGAATGGCAGCAGGAAAATGTGAGTAACTGGTAGGAGTGTGAGTAACAGCAGGGGAGTAGGGGAGTGTGAGTAACAGCAGGGTAGTGTGAGTAACAGCAGGGTAGTGTGAGTAGCAGCAGGGGAGTGTGAGTAACAGCAGGGGAGTGTGAGTAACAGCAGGGGAGTCTGAGTAACAGCAGGGTAGTGTGAGTAGCAGCAGGGGAGTGTGAGTAACAGCAGGGGAGTGTGAGTAACAGCAGGGGAGTGTGAGTAACAGCAGGGGAGTGTGAGTAACAGCAGGGTAGTGTGAGTAACAGCAGGGGAGTGTGAGTACTCTTATGGGGTGCAGTCTTGTAACTGTGTGTATCTCCCTCTCAGACCACAGGCAGTCCTCACACCACATCCATCACCCGCTCTCCTCCCACTTGCCCCCCGAGTCCTCCGGGCGTGAGGGGCGCAAACACAAGAAGAGGAGGAGGAGTAAGAGGAGGGCGTCCGTGCCAGGGGACACCCCAGGGACCATCCAAGAGGGAGAGGAGGATGAGGAAGAAGATAACACGGAGGGAGACAAAACTCCAGAGGAAGTGACAGAAGATGCCACGGTAACACGTGTGAGCTGTTCATGTGATGTACATGGGATATTGGTGTGTATGGTTTGTACACGTGATATACATGACATAATGATGTGTGTGTGTGATTTGTACACGTGATATACATGGCACATCGGTGTGTCTGTGATTTTTAGATGGGATCTTTACATGGCACATCGGTGTATGTATGTGATTTGTACACGTGATGTGATCTGTACATGGTACGTGATCTGTACATGGTACCTCTGTGTGTGTGTACACGTGATGTTATCTTTCATGTCTCTCACTATTATTTGCTGTCTCTTTCACTCCCCCATACCTCTCTTCATTGTTAACTGTCTCTTTCTCCTTGTGTCTCTTTCCATCGTTAGTTGAATGAGAAGGAAGGAGTCAGGTAAAGGAATGGATAGAGAAGAGAGAGAAGGAAGGAGTCAGGTAAAGGAATGGATAGAGAAGAGAGAGAAGGAAGGGCTCAGGTAAAGGAATGGATAGAGAAGAGAGAGAAGGAAGGGGTCAGGTAAAGGAATGGATAGAGAAGAGAGAGAAGGAAGGGGTCAGGTAAAGGAATGGATAGAGAAGAGAGAGAAGGAAGGGGTCAGGTAAAGGAATGGATAGAGAAGAGAGAGAAGGAAGGGGTCAGGTAAAGGAATGGATAGAGAAGAGAGAGAAGGAAGGAGTCAGGTAAAGGAATGGATAGAGAAGAGAGAGAAGGAAGGGATCAGGTAAAGGAATGGATAGAGAAGAGAGAGAAGGAAGGGGTCAGGTAAAGGAATGGATAGAGAAGAGAGAGAAGGAAGGAGTCAGGTAAAGGAATGGATAGAGAAGAGAGAGAAGGAAGGGATCAGGTAAAGGAATGGATAGAGAAGAGAGAGAAGGAAGGGGTCAGGTAAAGGAATGGATAGAGAAGAGAGAGAAGGAAGGGGTCAGGTAAAGGAATGGATAGAGAAGAGAGAGAAGGAAGGGATCAGGTAAAGGAATGGATAGAGAAGAGAGAGAAGGAAGGGGTCAGGTAAAGGAATGGATAGAGAAGAGAGAGAAGGAAGGAGTCAGGTAAAGGAATGGATAGAGAAGAGAGAGAAGGAAGGGGTCAGGTAAAGGAATGGATAGAGAAGAGAGAGAAGGAAGGGGTCAGGTAAAGGAATGGATAGAGAAGAGAGAGAAGGAAGGAGTCAGGTAAAGGAATGGATAGAGAAGAGAGAGAAGGAAGGGGTCAGGTAAAGGAATGGATAGAGAAGAGAGAGAAGGAAGGGGTCAGGTAAAGGAATGGATAGAGAAGAGAGAGAAGGAAGGGGTCAGGTAAAGGAATGGATAGAGAAGAGAGAGAAGGAAGGGGTCAGGTAAAGGAATGGATAGAGAAGAGAGAGAAGGAAGGAGTCAGGTAAAGGAATGGATAGAGAAGAGAGAGAAGGAAGGAGTCAGGTAAAGGAATGGATAGAGAAGAGAGAGAAGGAAGGGCTCAGGTAAAGGAATGGATAGAGAAGAGAGAGAAGGAAGGGATCAGGTAAAGGAATGGATAGAGAAGAGAGAGAAGGAAGGGGTCAGGTAAAGGAATGGATAGAGAAGAGAGAGAAGGAAGGGATCAGGTAAAGGAATGAATAGAGAAGAGAGAGAAGGAAGTGGTCAGGTAAAGGAATGGATAGAGAAGAGAGAGAAGGAAGAGGTCAGGTAAAGGAATGGATAGAGAAGAGAGAGAAGGAAGGGGCCAGGTAAAGGAATGGATAGAGAAGAGAGAGAAGGAAGTGGCCAGGTAAAGGAATGGATAGAGAAGAGAGAGAAGGAAGGGGTCAGGTAAAGGAATGGATAGAGAAGAGAGAGAAGGAAGGGGTCAGGTAAAGGAATGGATAGAGAAGAGAGAGAAGGAAGGGGTCAGGTAAAGGAATGGATAGAGAAGAAAAAGAAGGAAGGGGTCAGGTAAAAGAATGGATAGAGAAAAGAGAGAAGGAAGGGGTCAGGTAAAGGAATGGATAGAGAAGAAAGAGAAGGAAAGAGTCAGGTAAAGGAATGGATAGAGAAGAGAGAGAAGGAAGGGATCAGGTAAAGGAATGAATAGAGAAGAGAGAGAAGGAAGGGGTCAGGTAAAGGAATGGATAGAGAAGAGAGAGAAGGAAGTGGCCAGGTAAAGGAATGGATAGAGAAGAGAGAGAAGGAAGGGGTCAGGTAAAGGAATGGATAGAGAAGAGAGAGAAGGAAGGGGTCAGGTAAAGGAATGGATAGAGAAGAGAGAGAAGGAAGGGCTCAGGTAAATGAATGGATAGAGAAGAGAGAGAGGGAAGGGGTCAGGTAAAAGAATGGATAGAGAAGAGAGAGAAGGAAGGGGTCAGGTAAAAGAATGGATAGAGAAGAGAGAGAAGGAAGGGGTCAGGTAAAGGAATGGATAGAGAAGAAAAAGAAGGAAGGGGTCAGGTAAAAGAATGGATAGAGAAGAGAGAGAAGGAAGGGGTCAGGTAAAAGAATGGATAGAGAAGAGAGAGAAGGAAGGGGTCAGGTAAAGGAATGGATAGAGAAGAGAGAGAAGGAAGAGGTCAGGTAAAGGAATGGATAGAGAAGAGAGAGAAGGAAGGGGTCAGGTAAAGGAATGGATAGAAAAGAGAGAGAAGGAAGGGGTCAGGTAAAGGAATGGATAGAGAAGAGAGAGAAGGAAGAGGTCAGGTAAAGGAATGGATAGAGAAGAGAGAGAAGGAAGGGATCAGGTAAAGGAATGGATAGAGAAGAGAGAGAAGGAAGGGATCAGGTAAAGGAATGGATAGAGAAGAGAGAGAAGGAAGGGATCAGGTAAAGGAATGAATAGAGAAGAGAGAGAAGGAAGTGGTCAGGTAAAGGAATGGATAGAGAAGAGAGAGAAGGAAGAGGTCAGGTAAAGGAATGGATAGAGAAGAGAGAGAAGGAAGGGGCCAGGTAAAGGAATGGATAGAGAAGAGAGAGAAGGAAGGGGTCAGGTAAAGGAATGGATAGAGAAGAGAGAGAAGGAAGGGGTCAGGTAAAGGAATGGATAGAGAAGAGAGAGAAGGAAGGGGTCAGGTAAAGGAATGGATAGAGAAGAAAAAGAAGGAAGGGGTCAGGTAAAAGAATGGATAGAGAAAAGAGAGAAGGAAGGGGTCAGGTAAAGGAATGGATAGAGAAGAAAGAGAAGGAAAGAGTCAGGTAAAGGAATGGATAGAGAAGAGAGAGAAGGAAGGGATCAGGTAAAGGAATGAATAGAGAAGAGAGAGAAGGAAGGGGTCAGGTAAAGGAATGGATAGAGAAGAGAGAGAAGGAAGGGATCAGGTAAAGGAAGGGATAGAGAAGAGAGAGAAGGAAGGGATCAGGTAAAAGAATGGATAGAGAAGAGAGAGAAGGAAGGGGTCAGGTAAAAGAATGGATAGAGAAGAGAGAGAAGGAAGGGGTCAGGTAAAGGAATGGATAGAGAAGAGAGAGAAGGAAGGGGTCAGGTAAAGGAATGGATAGAGAAGAGAGAGAAGAAAGGGGTCAGGTAAAGGAATGGATAGAGAAGAGAGAGAAGGAAGTGGTCAGGTAAAGGAATGGATAGAGAAGAGAGAGAAGGAAGGGGTCAGGTAAAGGAATGGATAGAGAAGAGAGAGAAGGAAGGGGTCAGGTAAAGGAATGGATAGAGAAGAGAGAGAAGGAAGGGGTCAGGTAAAGGAATGGATAGAGAAGAGAGAGAAGGAAGGGCTCAGGTAAATGAATGGATAGAGGAGAGAGAGGGAAGGGGTCAGGTAAATGAATGGATAGAGAAGAGAGAGAAGGAAGGGGTCAGGTAAAGGAATGAATAGAGAAGAGAGAGAAGGAAGGGGTCAGGTAAAGGAATGGATAGAGAAGAGAGAGAAGGAAGGGGTCAGGTAAAGGAATGGATAGAGAAGAGAGAGAAGGAAGGGATCAGGTAAAGGAATAGATAGAGAAGAGAGAGAAGGAAGGGGTCAGGTAAATGAATGGATAGAGAAGAGAGAGAAGGAAGGGGTCAGGTAAAGGAATGGATAGAGAAGAGAGAGAAGGAAGGGGTCAGGTAAAGGAATGGATAGAGAAGAGAGAGAAGGAAGGGGTCAGGTAAAGGAATGGATAGAGAAGAGAGAGAAGGAAGGGGTCAGGTAAAGGAATGGATAGAGAAGAGAGAGAAGGAAGGGGTCAGGTAAAGGAATGGATAGAGAAGAGTGAGAAGGAAGGGGTCAGGTAAAGGAATGGATAGAGAAGAGAGAGAAGGAAGGGGTCAGGTAAAGGAATGGATAGAGAAGAGAGAGAAGGAAGGGGTCAGGTAAAGGAATGGATAGAGAAGAGAGAGAAGGAAGGGGTCAGGTAAAGGAATGGATAGAAAAGAGAGAGAAGGAAGGGGTCAGGTAAAGGAATGGATAGAGAAGAGAGAGAAGGAAGGGGTCAGGTAAAGGAATGGATAGAGAAGAGAGAGAAGGAAGGGGTCAGGTAAAGGAATGGATAGAGAAGAGAGAGAAGGAAGGGGTCAGGTAAAGGAATAATTAGAGAAGGAAGAAGAGAGAAGAATGGGGACAGGTAAAGGAATAATTAGAGAAGGAAGAAGAGAGAAGAATGGGGACAGGTAAAGGAATGGATAGAGAAGGAAGTAGAAATAGAAGAAAGGGGTTGGGTAAAGGAATGAACAGGGAAGGAAGAAGATGAGAGAAGAAAGGGGTCAGGTTAAGGAATTGACAGAGAGGGAGGAAGAAGAGAGAGAAAAAAGGGGCTGGGTAAAGGAATGGATAAAGATGGAGGAAGAAAAGCGAAGGAACAGGTCAGGTAAAAGAATGGATAGAGAAGGAAGAGAGAGAAGAAAGGGGTCGGGTACAGAAATGGATAGAGAAGAGAGAAGAGGAGAGGTCGGGTAAAGGAATGGATAGAGAAGAAAAAAGAGAGAGAAGAAAGGAGTTTGGTAAAGGAATGGATAGAGAAGGAAGAAGAGAGAAGAAAGGGTTCAGGTAAAGGAATGGATAGAGAAGAGAGAGAAGAAAGGAGTCGGGTAAAGGAATGGATAGAGAAGGAAGAAGAGAGAAGAAAGGGGTCAGGTAAAGGAATGGATAGAGAAGGAAGAAGAGAGAAGAAAGGGGTCAGGTAAAGGAATGGATAGAGAAGGAAGAGAGAAGAAAGGAGTCGAGTAAATGAATGAATAGAGAAGGAAGAAGAAGAGAGAGAGAAGAAAGAGGTCAGGTAAAGGAATGAATAGAGAAGGAAGAAGAGAGAGAAGAAAGGGGTCAGGTAAAGGAATGGATAGAGAAGGAAGAGAGAGAAGAAAGTGGTCAGGTAAAGGAATGGATAGAGAAGGAAGAAGAGAGAGAAGAAAGTGGTCAGGTAAAGGAATGGATAGAGAAGGAAGAAGAGAGAAGAAAGGGAACGGGTAAAGGAATGGATAGAGAAGGAAGAAGAGAGAGAAGAATGGGAACGGGTAAAGGAATGAATAGAGATGGAAGAAGAAGAGAGAAGAATGGTGTCGGGTAAAGGAATGAATAGAGAAGGAAGAAGAGAGAAGAAAGGGGTCTGTAACGGTTTTATCAGACACTCAGACAAGATGTAAAAAATAAAACACAGTTTTATTGAGAACAAATGAGGAACACGGCCCCATAAGGGCAGAAATAGGTAATGACACGTAACTGAAGGCAAATGTGGTTGTGTAGCAGACACAGTATGGATAAGAAGCAATACTGTACAATTCAACGGGAACAGAGAATAACAAGGGTTAAATTCCAATGCAAGTAATCAGTCTCTGATGTGGTGTGTAAGACAACGCCCAGTAGATGACAAGAGCTGCCAGAGACTGCGGTGCGAGGTGGAGAGCGCCTAGTAGTGAGTCCAAACAGTAGTCCTCTAAGATTGGCAATATGTAAGACCAACCACTTGTGCTAGAGCTAAATGGTACAAGAGCCAAGAGCACTCTGCCGTGCGTTATGGGATTAACCACACTGCGTGAGCTGATTGGGACCAGAGCCAACAGCACCCCTTGGTGCGTTAACGGATACACATCACTGCCAGAGCCGAGCAGGACCAGAGCCAGTGGCACCCTTCCGGTGCGTAAATGGAGTGAGTGTATTGCAAGAGCTATCGGTATCACAGTTAACGGAAGCCACAACTGCTCTGCAAGTATAACGGAGAGGCTCGGTAATGAAGGCAACCAGCACAGCAAGTGTTAATGGAGAGGCCCAATATCTGAGGCAACAAGCACTGCAAGTGTTAACGGAGAGGCTCGGTAATGGAGGCAACAAGCTCAGCAAGTGTTAACGGATAGGCCCAGTATCTGAGGCAACAAGCACTGCAAGTGTTAACGTACAGGCTCGGTAACGGAGGCAACAAGCTCAGCACTGCAAGAGTTAAGTGGGAGGTCAGCATATACTGCTCAAGATAAACAGTTCACAATGTCGCCAAGTGACATAGACGAGATCTCGCTGGGACAGGATCACAGGAAACCGGTCACGAAGCAGGAACGCCAGCCAGGCAGGAACGTCAGCCAGGCCGGGTCATACACGGAGCAGGGGCATCAGACAAGCCGGGTCAATCATGGAACAGGAATGTCAGCCAGGCTGGGTCATACACGGAGCAGGAGCGTCAGACAAGCCGGATCAATCAGGAGCAGGAATGTCAGCCAGGCTGGGTCATACACGGAGCAGGGGCATCAGACAAGCCGGGTCATACATGGAGCAGGGGCATCAGACAAGCCGGATCAATCATGGAGCAGGAACGTCAGCCAGGCCTGGTCATACACGGAGCAGGGGCATCAGACAAGCCGGGTCAATCATGGAGCTGGAACGTCAGCCAGGCCGGGTCATACACGGAGCAGGAGCGTCAGACAAGCCGGATCAATCATGGAGCAGGAATGTCAGCCAGGCTGGGTCATACATGGAGCAGGGGCATCAGACAAGCCGGGTCATACACGGAGCAGGGGCATCAGACAAGCCGGATCAATCATGGAGCAGGAACGTCAGCCAGGCCGGATCATACACGGAGCAGGAGCGTCAGACAAGCCGGATCAATCATGGAGCAGGAATGTCAGCCAGGCTGGGTCATACACGGAGCAGGAGCGTCAGACAAGCCGGATCAATCATGGAGCAGGAATGTCAGCCAGGCCGGGTCATACACGGAGCAGGAACCAGTAGAATAGTCAGACAAGCCAAATCGGTACACAGGAACACAGCAACGGAAGCACTGGTACTGGAACACCACGAAAGGGCACCTGACAGGTGCCAGAGGCCCGGTATAAGAAGGCCACACTGGGCGGGTATAACCAAGCTCCACAAATAGGAACACACCATAGCAGAGAGTGACAGAAAATCACGGGAACAGTGATAGGGTCGGGTAAAGGAATGAATAGAGAAGGAAGAAGAAGAGATAGAAGGAAGAGGTCAGGTAAAGGAATGGATAGAGAAGGAAGAAGAGAGAGAAGGAAGAGGTCAGGTAAAGGAATGGATAGAGAAGGAAGAAGAGAGAAGAAAGGGAACGGGTAAAGGAATGGATAGAGAAGGAAGAAGAGAGAAGAAAGGGAACGGGTAAAGGAATGGATAGAGAAGGAAGAAGAGAGAAGAAAGGGAACGGGTAAAGGAATGAATAGAGAAGGAAGAAGAAGAGATAGAAGGAAGAGGTCAGGGTAAAGGAATGGATAGAGAAGGAAGAAGAGAGAGAAGGAAGAGGTCAGGTAAAGGAATGGATAGAGAAGGAAGAAGAGAGAGAAGAAAGGGGTCAGGTAAAGGAATGGATAGAGAAGGAAGAAGAGAGAAGAAAGGGAACGGGTAAAGGAATGGATAGAGAAGGAAGAAGACTAGAGAAGAAAGGGGACAGGTAAAGGAATGGATAGAGAAGGAAGAAGAGAGAAGAAAGGGAACGGGTAAAGGAATGGATAGAGAAGGAAGAAGAAGAGAGAAGAATGGGGTCAGGTAAAGGAATGGATAGAGAAGGAAGAAGAGAGAAGAAAGGGAACGGGTAAAGGAATGGATAGAGATGGAGGAAAAAAAGCGAAGGAACGGGTCAGGTAAAAGAATGGATAGAGAAGGAAGAGAGAGAAGAAAGGGGTCGGGTACAGAAATGGATAGAGAAGGAAGAAGAGAAGAGAGAAGAAAGAGGTCGGGTAAAGGAATGGATAGAGAAGGAAGAAGAGAGAGAAGAATGGCGAAAGGTAAAGGAATGGATAGAGAAGGAAGAAGAGATAGAAGAAAGGGGTCAGGTAAAGGAATGGATAGAGAAGGAAGAAGAGAGAGAAGAAAGGGGTCAGGTAAAGGAATGGATAGAGAAGGAAGAAGAAAACCAAGAAGGAAGGGGACAGGTAAATGAATGGATAGAGAAGAAGGATAGAGAAGAAAGGGGTTGGGTAAAGGAATGAATAGAGAAGGAAGAAGAAGAGATAGAAGAAAGGGGTCAGGTAAAGGAATGGATAGAGGAGGAAGAAGAGAGAGAAGAAAGGGGACGGGTAAAGTAATGGATAGAGAAGGAGGAAGAAGAGAGAAGAAAGGGGTTAGGTAAAGGAATGGATAGAAAAGGAAGAAGAAGAGAGAGAAGAAAGGGATGGGTAAAGGAATGAACAGGGAAGGAAGAAGATGAGAGAAGAAAGGGGTCAGGTTAAGGAATTGACAGACAGGGAGGAAGAAGAGAGAGAAGAAAGGGGCTGGGTAAAGGAATGGATAGAGATGGAGGAAGAAAAGCGAAGGAACGGGTCAGGTAAAAGAATGGATAGAGAAGGAAGAGAGAGAAGAAAGGGGTCGGGTACAGAAATGGATAGAGAAGGAAGAAGAGAAGAGAGAAGAAAGAGGTCGGGTAAAGGAATGGATAGAGAAGGAAGAAGAGAGAAGAAATGGGTCAGGTAAAGTAATGAATAGAGGGGGATGAAGAGAGAAGAAAGGAGTCGGATATAGGAATGAATAGAGAAGGAAGAAGTATGATTATTGTAATTTTACGGTTTGTTTTCAGGAAACGTATTTCATTAGAATTGGTGAGAATTCAGTTGTCTGTCCATCATGACCTGTCACACTCCTTTCTGTCTCTCCATTGTTAGCGCTCTTTCAAACCTTTGTCTCTCCATGGATTTCAGTCTCTTTCTCTCCTCTGTCTCTCCATCAGTTGTTGTCTCTCTCTCTCTCTCCCCTGTGCTCTCTTTCCCTCTTGGAGTCCATCCCTTTACAGACTCTGTCCTGACCATGTCTGTCTGTCTGTCTCTTTTGGATTCAGTTCTTCCTGTTGGATGAAAACGTCCCTCAACGAAATGGTGGGCAGTCAGCGACCTCGCTTACAGATGGCAAAATTTCCAATCAGAGATCAGATGAGGGCGCCATACCAAGGTAAGTGACCAAACGAAAGGTTTCCACTGTGAATTTGTGTGTGTGTGTGTGATGGAGGCACAAAGAGATCTATGCATCCCACTCTATAGATCACTGGTAAGATCTAATCTACAGTACAGTGTACAGTTCTACAGACCATATCTCCAGGGTACAGAGAGGTACTAATGTCACTATATAGATCACTGGTAAGATATCACCTAGAGTACAGTGTACAGTTCTACAGACCATATCTCCAGGGTACAGAGAGGTACTAATGTCACTATATAGATCACTGGTAAGATCTCACCTAGAGTACAGTGTACAGTTCTACACACCATATCTCCAGGGAACAGAGAGGTACTAATGTCACTATATAGATCACTGCTAATATCTCACCTAGAGTACAGTATACAGTTCTACAAACCATATCTCCAGGGTACAGAGAGGTACTAATGTCACTATATAGATCACTGGTAAGATATCACCTAGAGTACAGTGTACAGTTCTACAGACCATATCTCCAGGGTACAGAGATGTACTAATGTCACTGTATAGATCACTGGTAAGATCTCACCTAGAGTACAGTGTACAGTTCTACAGACCATATCTCCAGGGTACAGAGATGTACTAATGTCACTGTATAGATCACTGGCAAGATCTCACCTAGAGTACGGTGTACAGTTCTACATATCATATCTCCAGGGTACAGAGAGGTAATAATGTCACTATATAGATCACTGGTAAGATCTCACCTAGAGTACAGTGTACAGTTCTACACACCATATATCCAGGGTACAGAGAGGTACTAATGTCACTATATAGATCACTGGTAAGATATCACCTAGAGTACAGTGTACAGTTCTACACACCATATCTCCAGGGTACAGAGAGGTACTAATGTCACTATATAGATCACTGGTAAGATCTCACCTAGAGTACAGTATACAGTTCTACAGACCATATCTCCAGGGTACAGAGAGGTACTAATGTCACTATATAGATCACTGGTAAGATCTCACCTAGAGTACAGTGTACAGTTCTACAGACCATATCTCCAGGGTACAGAGAGGTACTAATATCACTATATAGATCACTGGTAAGATATCACCTAGAGTACAGTGTACAGTTCTACACACCATATCTCCAGGGTACAGAGATGTACTAATGTCACTATATAGATCACTGGTAAGATCTCACCTAGAGTACAGTGTACAGTTCTACACACCATATCTCCAGGGTATAGAGAGGTACTAATGTCACCGTATAGATCACTGGTAAGATATCACCTAGAGTACAGTGTACAGTTCTACACACCATATCTCCAGGGTACAGAGAGGTACTAATGTCACTGTATAGATCACTGGTAAGATATCACCAAGAGTACAGTGTACAGTTCTACAGACCATATCTCCAGGGTACAGAGAGGTACTAATGTCACTATATAGATCACTGGTAAGATCTCACCTACAGTACAGTGTACAGTTCTACACACCATATCTCCAGGGTATAGAGAGGTACTAATGTCACTATATAGATCACTGGTAATATCTCACCTAGAGTACAGTGTACAGTTCTACACACCATATCTCCAGGGTACAGAGAGGTACTAATATCACTATATAGATCACTGGTAAGATCTCACCTAGAGTACAGTGTACAGTTCTACACACCATATCTCCAGAGTACAGAGAGGTAGTAATATCACTATATAGATCACTGGTAAGATCTCACCTAGAGTACAGTGTACAGTTCTACAGACCATATCTCCAGGGTACAGAGAGGTACTAATGTCACTATATAGATCACTGGTAAGATCTCACCTAGAGTACAGTGTACAGTTCTACAGACCATATCTCCAGGGTACAGAGAGGTACTAATGTCACTATATAGATCACTGGTAAGATCTCACCTACAGTACAGTGTACAGTTCTACAGACCATATCTCCAGGATACAGAGAGGTACTAATGTCACTATATAGATCACTGGTAAGATCTCCCCTAGAGTACAGTGTACAGTTCTACACACCATATCTCCAGGGTACAGAGATGTACTAATGTCACTATATAGATCACTGGTAAGATCTCACCTAGAGTACAGTGTACAGTTCTACACACCATATCTCCAGGGTACAGAGATGTACTAATGTCACTATATAGATCACTGGTAAGATCTCACCTAGAGTACAGTGTACAGTTCTACACACCATATCTCCAGGGTACAGAGAGGTACTAATGTCACTATATAGATCACTGGTAAGATCTCACCTAGAGTACAGTGTACAGTTCTACACACCATATCTCCAGGGTACAGAGTGGTACTAATATCACTATATAGATCACTGGTAAGATCTCACCTAGAGTACAGTATACAGTTCTACAGATCATATCTCCAGGGAACAGAGAGGTACTAATGTCACTATATAGATCACTGGTAAGATCTCACCTAGAGTACAGTGTACAGTTCTACACACCATATCTCCAGGGAACAGAGAGGTACTAATGTCACTATATAGATCACTGGTAAGATCTCACCTAGAGTACAGTGTACAGTTCTACACACCATATCTCCAGGGTACAGAGAGGTACTAATGTCACTATATAGATCACTGGTAAGATCTCACCTAGAGTACAGTGTACAGTTCTACACACCATATCTCCAGGGAACAGAGAGGTACTAATGTCACTATATAGATCACTGGTAAGATCTCACCTAGAGTACAGTGTACAGTTCTACAGATCATATCTCCAGGGTACAGAGAGGTAATAATGTCACTATATAGATCACTGGTAAGATATCACCTAGAGTACAGTGTACAGTTCTACAGACCATATCTCCAGGGTACAGAGAGGTACTAATGTCACTGTATAGATCACTGGTAAGATATCACCTAGAGTACAGTGTACAGTTCTACACACCATATCTCCAGGGTACAGAGAGGTACTAATGTCACTGTATAGATCACTGGTAAGATATCACCTAGAGTACAGTATACAGTTCTACAGACCATATCTCCAGGGTACAGAGAGGTACTAATGTCACTATATAGATCACTGGTAAGATATCACCTAGAGTACAGTGTACAGATCTACACACCATATCTCCAGGGTACAGAGAGGTACTAATGTCACTATATAGATCACTGCTAATATCTCACCTAGAGTACAGTGTACAGTTCTACAGACCATATCGCCATGGTACAGAGATGTACTAATGTCACTATATAGATCACTGGTAAGATCTCACCGAGAGTACAGTGTACAATTCTATACACCATATCTCCAGGATACAGAGAGGTACTAATGTCACTATATAGATCACTGGTAAGATCTCCCCTAGAGTACAGTGTACAGTTCTACACACCATATCTCCAGGGTACAGAGAGGTACTAATGTCACTATATAGATCACTGGTAAGATCTCCCCTAGAGTACAGTGTACAGTTCTACACACCATATCTCCAGGGTACAGAGAGGTACTAATGTCACTATATAGATCACTGGTAAGATCTCCCCTAGAGTACAGTGTACAGTTCTACACACCATATCTCCTGGTTACAGAGAGGTACTAATGTCACTATATAGATCACTGGTAAGATCTCACCTAGAGTACAGTGTACAGTTCTACAGACCATATCTCCAGGGTACAGAGAAGTACTAATGTCACTATATAGATCACTGGTAAGATCTCACCTAGAGTACAGTGTATAGTTCTACAGACCATATCTCCAGGGTACAGAGAGGTACTAATGTCACTATATAGCTCACTGGTAAGATCTCACCTACAGTACAGTGTACAGTTCTACAGACAATATCTCCAGGGTATAGAGAGGTACTAATGTCACTATATAGATCACTGGTAAGATCTCCCCTAGAATACAGTGTACAGTTCTACACACCATATCTCCAGGGTACAGAGAGGTACTAATGTCACTATATAGATCACTGGTAAGATCTCCCCTAGAATACAGTGTACAGTTCTACACACCATATCTCCAGGGTACAGAGAGGTACTAATGTCACTATATAGATCACTGGTAAGATCTCCCCTAGAGTACAGTGTACAGTTCTACACACCATATCTCCTAGTTACAGAGAGGTACTAATGTCACTATATAGATCACTGGTAAGATCTCACCTAGAGTACAGTGTACAGTTCTACACACCATATCTCCAGGGTACAGAGAGGTACTAATGTCACTATATAGATCACTGGTAAGATCTCACCTAGAGTACAGTGTACAGTTCTACACACCATATCTCCAGGGTACAGAGAGGTACTAATGTCACTATATAGATCACTGGTAAGATCTCACCTAGAGTACAGTATACAGTTCTACAGACCATATCTCCAGGGTACAGAGAGGTACTAATGTCACTATATAGATCACTGGTAAGATATCACCTAGAGTACAGTGTACAGTTCTACACACCATATCTCCAGGGTACAGAGAGGTACTAATGTCACTATATAGATCACTGGTAAGATATCACCTAGAGTACAGTGTACAGTTCTACACACCATATCTCCAGGGTACAGAGAGGTACTAATCTATATATATAAAAGAGAAAGGCTCATTGCATAATTTATGTCTCCTCAGGAGACACACACACCCAGGGGTGGCAATAAGGAGTGGTTACTGTTCCCATTGGGTGATTCAATGGGGGAGTGATTTTCACACCAATTGCAGTGGCCGAAGGGAGTTGGCCCACCCCCACTATGCAGCCCGCCCAACACTATCAAAGTCAGAAAAAAACAATATGGCCGCCACTTGCTCCTACAGAGGAGATGTGACCGGTGTAAGATGAATACAATAGAGGAGACGTGACCGGTGTAAGAGGAATACTATAGAGGAGACGTGACCGGTGTAAGAGGAATACAATAGAGGAGACGTGACCGGTGTAAGAGGAATACAATAGAGGAGAAGTGACCGGTGTAAGATGAATACAATAGAGGAGACGTGACCGGTGTAAGATGAATACTATAGAGGAGACGTGACCGGTGTAAGAGGAATACAATAGAGGAGACGTGACCGGTGTAAGATGAATACAATAGAGGAGACGTGACCGGGGTAAGAGGAATACAATAGAGGAGACGTGACCGGGGTAAGAGGAATACAATAGAGGAGACGTGACCAGTGTAAGAGGAATACAATAAAGTAGACTTGACCGGTGTAAGATGAATACAATAGAGGAGATGTGACCGGTGTAAGAGGAATACTATAGAGGAGATGTGACCGGTGTAAGATGAATACAATAGAGGAGACGTGACCGGTGTAAGAGGAATACTATAGAGGAGACGTGACCAGTGTAAGAGGAATACAATAGAGGAGATGTGACAGGTATAAGATGAATACAATAGAGGAGACGTGACCGGTGTAAGAGGAATACTATAGAGGAGACGTGACCGGTGTAAGAGGAATACAATAGAGGAGACGTGACCGGTGTAAGATGAATACAATAGAGGAGACGTGACTGGTGTAAGATGAATACAATAGAGGAGACGTGACCGGGGTAAGAGGAATACAATAGAGGAGACGTGACCGGGGTAAGAGGAATACAATAGAGGAGACGTGACCAGTGTAAGAGGAATACAATAAAGGAGACTTGACCGGTGTAAGATGAATACAATAGAGGAGACGTGACCGGTGTAAGAGGAATACTATAGAGGAGACGTGACCGGTGTAAGATGAATACAATAGAGGAGACGTGACCGGGGTAAGAGGAATACAATAGAGGAGACGTGACCGGTGTAAGAGGAATACAATAGAGGAGACGTGACCGGTGTAAGAGGAATACAGTAGAGGTGACGTGATCGGTGTAAGAGGAATACAATAGAGGAGACGTGACCGGTGTAAGATGAATACAATAAAGGAGACTTGACTTGTGTAAGAGGAATACAATAGAGGAGACGTGACCGGTGTAAGACGAATACATTAGAGGAGATGTGACCGGTGTAAGATGACTACAATAGTGGAGACGTGACCGGTGTAAGACGAATACAATAGAGGAGACGTGACAGGTGTAAGACGAATACAATAGAGGAGACGTGACCGGGGTGAGAGGAATACAATAGAGGAGACGTGACCGGTGTAAGAGGAATACAGTAGAGGAGACGTGACCGGTGTAAGACGAATACAATAGAGGAGATGTGACAGGTGTAAGACGAATACAATAGAGGAGACGTGACCGGGGTGAGAGGAATACAATAGAGGAGACGTGACCGGTGTAAGAGGAATACAGTAGAGGAGACGTGACCGGTGTAAGACGAATACAATAGAGGAGACGTGACCGGTGTAAGAGGAATACAATAGAGGAGACGTGACTGGGGTGAGAGGAATACAATAGAGGAGACGTGACCGGTGTAAGAGGAATACAATAGAGGAGACGTGACCGGTGTAAGAGGAATACAATAGAGGAGACGTGACCGGGGTAAGAGGAATACAATAGAGGAGATGTGACCGGTGCAAGAGGAATACAATAGAGGAGATGTGACCGGTGTAAGAGTAATACAATAGAGGAGACGTGACCGGTGTAAGACGAATACTATAGAGGAGATGTGACCGTTGTAAGAGGAATACAATAGAGGAGACGTGACCGGGGTAAGAGGAGTACAATAGAGGAGACGTGACCGGTGTAAGAGGAATCCAATAGAGGAGACGTGACCGGTGTAAGAGGAATACAATAGAGGAGATGTGACCGGGGTAAGAGGAGTACAATAGAGGAGACATGACTGGTGTTAGACGAATACTATAGAGGAGACGTGACCGGTGTAAGAGGAATACAATAGAGGAGACATGACCGGTGTAAGAGGAATCCAATATAGGAGACGTGACCGGTGTAAGAGGAATACAATACAGGAGACGTGACCGGTGTAAGACAAATACTATAGAGGAGATGTGACCGGTTTAAGATGAATACAATAGAGGAGACGTGACCGGTGTAAGAGGAATACAATAGAGGAGACATGACCTTTGTAAGATGAATACAATAGAGGAGACGTGACCGGTGTAAGAGGAATACAATAGAGGAGACATGGCTGGTGTAAGACGAATACTATAGAGGAGACGTGACCGGTGTAAGAGGAATACAATAGAGGAGACGTGACGGGGTAAGAGGAATACAATAGAGGAGACGTGACTGGGGTAAGAGGAATACAATAGAGGAGATGTGACCGGTGTAAGAGGAATACAATAGAGGAGACGTGACCGGTGTAAGACGAATACTATAGAGGAGACGTGACCGGTGTAAGACAAATACTATAGAGGAGACGTGACCGGTGTAAGAGGAATCCAATAGAGGAGACGTGAATGGTGTAAGACGAATACTATAGAGGAGACGTGACCAGTGTAAGAGGAATACAATAGAGGAGACGTGACCGGTGTAAGAGGAATACAATAGAGGAGATGTGACCGGTGTAAGAGGAATACAATAGAGGAGACGTGACCGGTGTAAGAGGAATACAATAGAGGAGATGTGACCGGGGTAAAAGGAGTACAATAGAGGAGACGTGACCGGTGTAAGAGGAATCCAATAGAGGAGACGTGACCGGTGTAAGACGAATACTATAGAGGAGACGTGACCGGTGTAAGAGGAATCCAATAGAGGAGACGTGACCGGTGTAAGACGAATACTATAGAGGAGAAGTGACTAGTGTAAGAGGAATACAATACAGGAGACGTGACCGTTGTAAGAGGAATACAATAGAGGAGACGTGACCGGGGTAAAAGGAGTACAATAGAGGAGACGTGACCGGGGTAAAAGGAGTACAATAGAGGAGACGTGACCGGTGTAAGAGGAATCCAATAGAGGAGACGTGACCGGTGTAAGACGAATACTATAGAGGAGACGTGACCGGTGTAAGAGGAATCCAATAGAGGAGACGTGACCGGTGTAAGACGAATACTATAGAGGAGAAGTGACTAGTGTAAGAGGAATACAATACAGGAGACGTGACCGTTGTAAGACTAATGCCATAGAGGAGACGTGACCGGAGTAAGAGGAATACAATAGAGGAGACGTGATTGGTGTCAGATGAATACCATAGAGGAGACATGGCTAATGTAATATGAATACTGATCTAGTATTGGCATTATATAAAGATTGACCCAGTATGGACCCTTGATCTTTGTGTTTTGAACTCTCTCTCTATTCATCATTTTCCCCTCTTCTCCTAAGCGTGGAAGAAGGAACATGCAGTTCTCCTGCAGGGGAGGGAGTTGGCTCCATCCGCCACTCCCATCGCGCACCCCCACACCGGAGCTACAGTCTGACAGAACGACGAAGAATCGGTAGTATGACTCATCCTGAAGATGCACATTACCACCTTGTGCCAACTGATGAGTCGGAGGCTCAAACACTGGCATCAGCTGACCTGGACTACATGAAGAGTGAGTGTGGGCATGGGGGGGCATGAATATTCTGAGAGTGAGTCAAGTGATAGAAAAAGGAGTGCAGGAGTGAAGAGTAATCTGGAATATAAGTGAGAGGTAGGAGGGATCAGGAAAACAGTGAGTGTGTGTGCGACAGCTTGATGTAGGGAGTGAAAAGAGATCTGCAGTACAATGAGAGTAACTGAGAGGAAGGAAAGTGAGAAGGGATCTGCATAACAATGTGTGTAACCGAGAGGAAGGAAAGTGAGGAGGGATCTATAGAACAATGAGTGTAACTGAGAGGAAGGAAAGTGAGGAGGGATCTGAGGTACAATGAGTGTAACTGAGAGGAAGGAAAGTGAGGAGGGATCTGAGGTACAATGAGTGTAACTGAGAGGAAGGAAAGTGAGGAGGGATCTGAGGTACAATGACAGTAACTAAGAGGAAGGAAAGTGAGGAGGGATCTGAGGTACAATGAGAGTAACTGAGAGGAAGGAAAGTGAGAAGGGATCTGCAGAACAATGTGTGTAACCGAGATGAAGGAAAGTGAGGAGGGATCTGCAGAACAATGAGTGTAACTGAGAGGAAGGAAAGTGAGGAGGGATCTGAGGTACAATGAGTGTAACTGAGAGGAAGGAAAGTGAGGAGGGATCTGAGGTACAATGAGTGTAACTGAGAGGAAGGAAAGTGAGGAGGGATCTGAGGTACAATGAGAGTAACTGAGAGGAAGGAAAGTGAGGAGGGATCTGAGGTACAATGACAGTAACTAAGAGGAAGGAAAGTGAGGAGGGATCTGAGGTACAATGAGAGTAACTGAGAGGAAGGAAAGTGAGAAGGGATCTGCAGAACAATGTGTGTAACCGAGAGGAAGGAAAGTGAGGAGGGATCTGCAGAACAATGAGTGTAACTGAGAGGAAGGAAAGTGAGGAGGGATCTGAGGTACAATGAGTGTAACTGAGAGGAAGGAAAGTGAGGAGGGATCTGAGGTACAATGAGTGTAACTGAGAGGAAGGAAAGTGAGGAGGGATCTGAGGTACAATGAGTGTAACTGAGAGGAAGGAAAGTGAGGAGGGATCTGAGGTACAATGAGAGTAACTAAGAGGAAGGAAAATGAGGAGGGATCTGAGGTACAATGAGTAACTGAGAGGAAGGAAAGTGAGGAGGTATCTGAGGTACAATGATAGTAACTGAGAGGAAGGAAAGTGAGGAGAGATCTGAGGTACAATGATAGTAACTGAGAGGAAGGAATGTGAGGAGGGATCTGCGGTACAATGAGTGTAACTGAGAGGAAGGAAAGTGAGGAGAGATCTGAGGTACAATTAGAGTAACTGAGAGGAAGGAAAGTGAGGAGAGATCTGAGGTACAATGATAGTAACTGAGAGGAAGGAAAGTGAGGAGAGATCTGAGGTACAGTGAGAGTAACTGAGAGGAAGGAAGGTGAGGGATCTGAGGTACAATGAGAGTAACTAAGAGGAAGGAAAGTGAGGAGGGATCTGAGGTACAATGAGTGTAACTGAGAGGAAGGAAAGTGACGAGGGATCTGAGGTACAATTAGTGTAACTGAGAGGAAGGAAAGTGAGGAGGGATCTGAGGTACAATGAGAGTAACTGAGAGGAAGGAAAGTGAGGAGGGATCTGAGGTACAATGAGAGTAACTAAGAGGAAGGAAAGTGAGGAGGGATCTGAGGTACAATTAGAGTAACTGAGCGGAAGGAAAGTGAGGAGGAATCTGATGAACAATGAGTGTAACTGAGAGGAAGGAAAGTGAGGAGGGATCTGAGGTACAATGAGTGTAACTGAGAGGAAGGAAAGTGAGGAGGGATCTGAGGTACAATGATAGTAACTGAGAGGAAGGAAAGTGAGGAGGGATCTGATGTACATTGAGTGTAACTGAGATGAAGGAAAGTGAGGAGGGATCTGAGGTACAATGAGAGTAACTGAGAGGAAGGAAAGTGAGGAGGGATCTGAGGTACAGTGAGAGTAACTGAGAGGAAGGAAAGTGAGGAGAGATCTGAGGTACAATGAGTGTAACTGAGATGAAGGAAAGTGAGGAGGGATCTGAGGTACAATGAGTGTAACTGAGAGGAAGGAAAGTGAGGAGGGATCTGAGGTACAATGAGTGTAACTGAGAGGAAGGAAAGTGAGGAGGGATCTGAGGTACAGTGAGAGTAACTAAGAGGAAGGAAAGTGAGGAGGGATCTGAGGTACAATGAGAGTAACTGAGAGGAAGGAAAGTGAGGATAGATCTGAGGTACAATGAGTGTAACTAAGAGTAAGGAAAGTGAGGAGGGATCTGAGGTACAATGAGTGTAACTAAGAGGAAGGAAAGTGAGGAGGGATCTGAGGTACAATGAGAGTAACTGAGAGGAAGGAAAGTGAGGAGGGATCTGATGTACATTGAGTGTAACTGAGATGAAGGAAAGTGAGGAGGGATCTGAGGTACAATGAGAGTAACTGAGAGGAAGGAAAGTGAGGAGGGATCTGATGTACATTGAGTGTAACTGAGATGAAGGAAAGTGAGGAGAGATCTGAGGTACAGTGAGAGTAACTGAGAGGAAGGAAAGTGAGGAGAGATCTGAGGTACAATGAGTGTAACTGAGATGAAGGAAAGTGAGGATAGATCTGAGGTACAATGAGTGTAACTGAGAGGAAGGAAAGTGAGGAGGGATCTGAGGTACAATGAGTGTAACTGAGAGGAAGGAAAGTGAGGAGAGATCTGAGGTACAATGAGTAACTAAGAGGAAGGAAAGTGAGGAGGGATCTGAGGTACAATGAGTGTAACTAAGAGGAAGGAAAGTGAGGAGGGATCTGAGGTACAATGAGAGTAACTGAGAGGAAGGAAAGTGAGGAGGGATCTGAGGTACAATGAGTGTAACTGAGACGAAGGAAAGTGAGGAGGGATCTGAGGTACAATGAGTGTAACTGAGAGGAAGGAAAGTGAGGAGGGATCTGAGGTACAATGAGAGTAACTGAGAGGAAGGAAAGTGAGGAGGGATCTGAGGTACAATGAGTGTAACTGAGAGGAAGGAAAGTGAGGAGAGATCTGAGGTACAATGAGTGTAACTGAGAGGAAGGAAAGTGAGGAGGGATCTGAGGTACAATGAGTGTAACTGAGAGGAAGGAAAGTGAGGAGAGATCTGAGGTACAATGAGTGTAACTGAGAGGAAGGAAAGTGAGGAGGGATCTGAGGTACAATGAGTGTAACTGAGAGGAAGGAAAGTGAGGAGGGATCTGAGGTACAATGAGTAACTGAGAGGAAGGAAAGTGAGGAGGAATCTGAGGTACAATGAGTGTAACTGAGAGGAAGGAAAGTGAGGAGGGATCTGAGGTACAATGAGTGTAACTGAGAGGAAGGAAAGTGAGGAGGGACCTGAGGTACAATGATAGTAACTGAGAGGAAGGAAAGTTAGGAGGGATCTGAGGTACAATGAGTGTAACTGAGAGGAAGGAAAGTGAGGAGGGACCTGAGGTACAATGAGTGTAACTGAGAGGAAGGAAAGTGAGGAGGGATCTGAGGTACAATGAGTGTAACTGAGAGGAAGGAAAGTGAGGAGAGATCTGACGTACAATGAGTGTAACTGAGAGGAAGGAAAGTGAGGAGGTATCTGAGGTACAATGAGTGTAACTGAGAGGAAGGAAAGTGAGGAGGGATCTGCAGTACAATGAGAGTAACCGAGGAATAAAATGCATGTAGTGATAGGTTGGTGTTGGAGTGGAGTATTATGATTATTATTATCTATATATATAAAAGAAGACTTTGTGCCTGCCAAAACACACCCAGGGGAGGCATAAAGCAGGAGTTACTATTCCTATTGGGTGATTCAGTCATGCAGGGAGTTGGCCCGCCCCCACTATGCAGCCCACCCACCACTATCAAAGTCAGAAAAAAACAATATGGCCGCCACTTGCTCCTACACCACAGACAAACACACATGCCCCACTCACACACACAGACCACACACACACGCCTCACTCACACAGCACCACATACACATGCCCCCACTCACACACACAGACCACCACACACACATGCCCCACTCACACAGCACCACACAAACACACACACATGCCCCACTTACACAGCACCAAACAGACATGCCCCCACTCACACACACAGCACCACATACACACACAAAGCCAGAAATACATATGGCTGACACACACACACAGTCACTCACCCTGACTCCCAGAGGCCTCAGCAGGACCTGTACTGCAGCACCAGAGGAACAAAATTGCACTCAAAGGGTTAAGGTAGGTCCTCATTGCTCAATTATTTCTTCACTGTCATCATTTGCCATGCAAGACACAGGACAGACAGCCATCAGATTCACACTTAACCCACTGACTGCCACAGGGTTGTGTATCAAGTTTTACCCCTCAGGGAGTGTGTTCAAACCCCTCACACTGTAAACTTGCATTTCTCTCCCACTTCTCCTCCTTCCCCAGCCTATTACTAACACTTTTCCACATTTATGTTAAGCCCCGCCCCCTACTCGCGATTAAGCCCCGCCCCCTTTTAACCCAGATTGCCCCATTGCTCTCTCCACATCAGCACCACATGAGGGACTCCACAAGTAAAAGTTCACAGGTATTACACACACATGCCCCACTCACACAGCACCAAACACCCATACACACACACAAAGCCAGAAAGAAAGATGGCTGACACACAGTCACTCACCTTGACTCCCAGTGGCCTCAGCAGGACCTGTAGTAAAGCCACTGAATGGTGCTGCATCACCAGGGGAACAAAATGGCACTCAAAGGGTTAAGGTAGGCCCTCATTGCTGAATTACTTCTTCACTGTCACCTTTTGCCATGCAAGACACAGGACAGACAGCCATCAGATTCACACTTAACCCACTGATTGCCACAGGGTTCTGTATCAAGTTTTACCCCTCATGGAGTGTGTTAAAACCCCTCACACTGTAAACTTGCATTTCCCTCCCACTTCTCCTCCTTCCCCAGCCTATTACTAACACTTTTCCACATTTATGTTAAGCCCCGCCCCCTACTCGCAATTAAGCCCCACCCACTTTTAACCCAGATTGCCCCATTTGTCTCTCCACATCAGCACCACATCAGTCCCCTCTAGGGACTTCACAAGTCAGTGTTCACAGGTATGAACACACTTCCCACTGCTATTTAACTCTGACATGCCTCTCTATACCTTAACCCTTTGAGTGCCAGAGGGGTACACAACTCATGAGCACATGTGTTTCTGCTCATATATGTTGCGTGTCTGTGTGTGTACATCTCTGTTACATATGTGTGTCCATGTGTGCATCTCCTGTGTGTCTGTGTGTACATGTGTTTTGCATGTCTCTGCCGCTCACTGTGTGTATGTGCATACCTCCCAACATTTCACAGGGCCAAAGAGGGACACGTTAGTTTTAGGTGATATTGTTGGGGGTGTGGCTGGTGGGCGGGGCATTAGTAAGAATTTTTTGGTTATTTCATGACCTATTACTGGCTATTTATGTAACTGAATAAATGATTTAGTTCAAGACCAAAGTATTTAATTTGCACAGACTAATGTATAAACACATATACTGAAGTTTATTGCTTTATTGCTGTAGAGCAAAGTAATACACACCACACAGTCAGGGCTGGTGCAAGGATTTTTGCCACCCTAGGCAAAACCTAATTTTGCCGCCCATTTCGCTCTGCCCCTTGTGTCCCACCCCTTTATACCCTGCCTACTTATACCCAACCTCTTTTCATGATTGTCCTCTCTCTGCCCCCTGAGCCACTCTGCCCCTGTTCTGGAGATGCCTGTAAGAGATGCCCCCCACCAGCTCCAACTTGCCCCTTATCAGCTTCACTTTGGCCCACCAGTTCCACTTTGCCCCTATCAACTCCAACTTGCCCCCATCAGCTCCAACGTGCCCCCACCAGCTCCATTTTGCCCCCTCAGCTCCACTTTGCCCCCTCAGCTCCAACTTACCCCCATCAGCTCCACTTTGCCCCCCATCCTCTCCAACTTACCCCCATCAGCTCCACTTTGCCCCCCATCCGCTCCAACTTGCCCCCACCAGCTCCACTATGCCCTCTCAGCTCCAACTTTCCACTATCAGCTCCACTATGCCCCCAGCAGCTCCAACTTGCCCCATCCGCTCCAACTTGCCCCACCAGCTCCACTTTGCCCCCCCTCAGCTCCACTTGCCCCCCCTCAGCTCCAACTTGCCCCCCCTCAGCTCCACTTTGACCCTCATCAGCTCCACTTTGACCCTCATCAGTTCCAACTTGCCCCCACCAGCTCCTCTATGCCCCCTCAGCTCCAGCTTTCCCCTAACAGCTCCAACTTGCCCCCATCGTCTCCACTTTGCCCCACATCTGCTCCAACTTGCCCCCTCAGCTCCACTATGCCCCCTCAGCTCCAACTTGCCCCCCATCACATACCTGTATCTCCCGCGCAGTCTTCTCTTCAGTAATGCAGAGCGAGGCAGGAGATCATGACTCCCAGCACGCTCTGCATTACTAAAGATCCGACCAGATGAGGGAGCGCTGTAGCAACATAGACCTGACTGTGTTGTGGTTCCTGGCGTGGTGTGTGTGGGCGCAGCTCTTCTCCGCTGCATGCCCCCGCCCCCAGTACGTGTGCGCCCTAGGCCGGCGCCTACCTCGCCTATAGGTGGAGCCGGCCCTGCACACAGTCTGACCTCCTAAAAAGAGGGACAACAGGGTGGGAAAGAGGGACAGAGGGATTTGGCCCTCAAAGAGGGACTGTCCCTCCTAAAGAGGGACACTTGGGATGTATGGTATGTGTCTGCCTGTATGCTGCATATGTCTATGTTTATCAGTGTGTCTGCATTTCACACACGTGCGCCCAATGGTCATAACATGACGGGCAACGCCGTCCCATGTTGCTAGTATATATATATCTATATATATAAAAGAAGACTTTGTGCCTGCCAAAACACACCCAGGGGAGGCATAAAGCAGGAGTTACTACTCCTATTGGGTGATTCAGTCATGCAGGGAGTTGGCCCGCCCCCACTATGCAGCCCGCCCACCACTATCAAAGTCAGAAAAAAACAATATGGCCGCCACTTGCTCCTACACCACAGACAAACACACATGCCCCACTAACACACACAGACCACCACACACACATGCCCCACTCACACAGCACCACACAAACACACACACATGCCCCACTTACACAGCACCAAACAGACATGCCCCCACTCACACACACAGCACCACATACACACACAAAGCCAGAAATACATATGGCTGACACACACACACAGTCACTCACCCTGACTCCCAGAGGCCTCAGCAGGACCTGTACTGCAGCACCAGAGGAACAAAATTGCACTCAAAGGGTTAAGGTAGGTCCTCATTGCTCAATTATTTCTTCACTGTCATCATTTGCCATGCAAGACACAGGACAGACAGCCATCAGATTCACACTTAACCCACTGACTGCCACAGGGTTGTGTATCAAGTTTTACCCCTCAGGGAGTGTGTTCAAACCCCTCACACTGTAAACTTGCATTTCTCTCCCACTTCTCCTCCTTCCCCAGCCTATTACTAACACTTTTCCACATTTATGTTAAGCCCCGCCCCCTACTCGCGATTAAGCCCCGCCCCCTTTTAACCCAGATTGCCCCATTGTTCTCTCCACATCAGCACCACATGAGGGACTCCACAAGTAAAAGTTCACAGGTATTACACACTCATGCCCCACTCACACAGCACCAAACACCCATACACACACACAAAGCCAGAAAGAAAGATGGCTGACACACAGTCACTCACCTTGACTCCCAGTGGCCTCAGCAGGACCTGTAGTAAAGCCACTGAATGGTGCTGCATCACCAGGGGAACAAAATGGCACTCAAAGGGTTAAGGTAGGCCCTCATTGCTGAATTACTTCTTCACTGTCACCATTTGCCATGCAAGACACAGGACAGACAGCCATCAGATTCACACTTAACCCACTGACTGCCACAGGGTTCTGTATCAAGTTTTACCCCTCATGGAGTGTTTTAAAACCCCTCACACTGTAAACTTGCATTTCCCTCCCACTTCTCCTCCTTCCCCAGCCTATTACTAACACTTTTTCACATTTATGTTAAGCCCCGCCCCTACTCACGATTAAGCCCCACCCACTTTTAACCCAGATTGCCCCATTTGTCTCTCCACATCAGCACCACATCAGTCCCCTCTAGGGACTTCACAAGTCAGTGTTCCCAGGTATGAACACACTTCCCACTGCTATTTAACTCTGACATGCCTCTCTATACCTTAACCCTTTGAGTGCCAGAGGGGTACACAACTCATGAGCACATGTGTTTCTGCTCATATATGTTGCGTGTCTGTGTGTGTACATCTCTGTTACATATGTGTGTCCATGTGTGCATCTCCAGTGTGTCTGTGTGTACATGTGTTTTGCATGTCTCTGCCGCTCACTGTGTGTATGTGCATACCTCCCAACATTTCACATGGCCAAAGAGGGACACGTTAGTTTTAGGTGATATTATTGGGGGTGTGGCTGGTGGGCGGGGCATTAGTAAGAATTTTTAGGTTATTTCATGACCTATTACTGGCTATTTATGTAACTGAATAAATGATTTAGTTCAAGACCAAAGTATTTAATTTGCACAGACTAATGTATAAACACATATACTGAAGTTTATTGCTTTATTACTGTAGAGCAAAGTAATACACACCACACAGTCAGGGCTGGTGCAAGGATTTTTGCCACCCTAGGCAAAACCTAATTTTGCCGCCCATTTCGCTCCTCCCCTTGTGTCCCACCCCTTTATACCCTGCCTACTTATACCCAACCTCTTTTCATGATTGTCCTCTCTCTGCCCCCTGAGCCACTCTGCCCCTGTTCTGGAGATGCCTGTAAGAGATGCCCCCCACCAGCTCCAACTTGCCCCTTATCAGCTTCACTTTGGCCCACCAGTTCCACTTTGCCCCTATCAACTCCAACTTGCCCCCATCAGCTCCAACGTGCCCCCACCAGCTCCATTTTGCCCCCTCAGCTCCACTTTGCCCCCTCAGCTCCAACTTACCCCCATCAGCTCCACTTTGCCCCCCATCCTCTCCAACTTACCCCCATCAGATCCACTTTGCCCCCCATCCGCTCCAACTTGCCCCCACCAGCTCCACTATGCCCTCTCAGCTCCAACTTTCCACTATCAGCTCCACTATGCCCCCAGCAGCTCCAACTTGCCCCACCAGCTCCACTTTGCCTCCCCTCAGCTCCACTTGCCCCCCCTCAGCTCCAACTTGCCCCCCCTCAGCTCCACTTTGACCCTCATCAGCTCCAACTTGCCAACACCAGCTCCTCTATGCCCCCTCAGCTCCAGCTTTCCCCTAACAGCTCCAACTTGCCCCCATCGTCTCCACTTTGCCCCACATCTGCTCCAACTTGCCCCCTCAGCTCCACTATGCCCCCTCAGCTCCAACTTGCCCCCCATCACATACCTGTATCTCCCACGCAGTCTTCTCTTCAGTAATGCAGAGCGAGGCAGGAGATCATGACTCCCAGCACGCTCTGCATTACTAAAGATCCGACAAGATGAAGGAGCGCTGTAGCAACATAGACCTGACTGTGTTGTGGTTCCTGGCGTGGTGTGTGTGGGCGCAGCTCTTCTCCGCTGCATGCCCACGCCCCCAGTACGTGTGCGCCCTAGGCCGGCGCCTACCTCGCCTATAGGTGGAGCCGGCCCTGCACGCAGTCTGACCTCCTAAAAAGAGGGACAACAGGGTGGGAAAGAGGGACAGAGGGATTTGGCCCTCAAAGAGGGACTCTTGGGATGTATGGTATGTGTCTGCCTGTGTGTTGTATATGTCTGTGTTTATCAGTGTGTCTGCATTTCACACACATGCGCCCAATGGTCATAACATGACGGGCAACGCCGTCCCATGTTGCTAGTATATCTATATATATAAAAGAAGACTTTGTGCCTGCCAAAACACACCCAGGGGAGGCATAAAGCAGGAGTTACTATTCCTATTGGGTGATTCAGTCATGCAGGGAGTTGGCCCGCCCCCACTATGCAGCCCACCCACCACTATCAAAGTCAGAAAAAAACAATATGGCCGCCACTTGCTCCTACACCACAGACAAACACACATGCCCCACTCACACACACAGACCACACACACACATGCCTCACTCACACAGCACCACATACACATGCCCCCACTCACACACACAGACCACCACACACACATGCCCCACTCACACAGCACCACACAAACACACACACATGCCCCACTTACACAGCACCAAACAGACATGCCCCCACTCACACACACAGCACCACATACACACACAAAGCCAGAAATACATATGGCTGACACACACACACACAGTCACTCACCCTGACTCCCAGAGGCCTCAGCAGGACCTGTACTGCAGCACCAGAGGAACAAAATTGCACTCAAAGGGTTAAGGTAGGTCCTCATTGCTCAATTATTTCTTCACTGTCATCATTTGCCATGCAAGACACAGGACAGACAGCCATCAGATTCACACTTAACCCACTGACTGCCACAGGGTTGTGTATCAAGTTTTACCCCTCAGGGAGTGTGTTCAAACCCCTCACACTGTAAACTTGCATTTCTCTCCCACTTCTCCTCCTTCCCCAGCCTATTACTAACACTTTTCCACATTTATGTTAAGCCCCGCCCCCTACTCGCGATTAAGCCCCACCCCCTTTTAACCCAGATTGCCCCATTGCTCTCTCCACATCAGCACCACATGAGGGACTCCACAAGTAAAAGTTCACAGGTATTACACACACATGCCCCACTCACACAGCACCAAACACCCATACACACACACAAAGCCAGAAAGAAAGATGGCTGACACACAGTCACTCACCTTGACTCCCAGTGGCCTCAGCAGGACCTGTAGTAAAGCCACTGAATGGTGCTGCATCACCAGGGGAACAAAATGGCACTCAAAGGGTTAAGGTAGGCCCTCATTGCTGAATTACTTCTTCACTGTCACCTTTTGCCATGCAAGACACAGGACAGACAGCCATCAGATTCACACTTAACCCACTGATTGCCACAGGGTTCTGTATCAAGTTTTACCCCTCATGGAGTGTGTTAAAACCCCTCACACTGTAAACTTGCATTTCCCTCCCACTTCTCCTCCTTCCCCAGCCTATTACTAACACTTTTCCACATTTATGTTAAGCCCCGCCCCCTACTCGCAATTAAGCCCCACCCACTTTTAACCCAGATTGCCCCATTTGTCTCTCCACATCAGCACCACATCAGTCCCCTCTAGGGACTTCACAAGTCAGTGTTCACAGGTATGAACACACTTCCCACTGCTATTTAACTCTGACATGCCTCTCTATACCTTAACCCTTTGAGTGCCAGAGGGGTACACAACTCATGAGCACATGTGTTTCTGCTCATATATGTTGCGTGTCTGTGTGTGTACATCTCTGTTACATATGTGTGTCCATGTGTGCATCTCCTGTGTGTCTGTGTGTACATGTGTTTTGCATGTCTCTGCCGCTCACTGTGTGTATGTGCATACCTCCCAACATTTCACAGGGCCAAAGAGGGACACGTTAGTTTTAGGTGATATTGTTGGGGGTGTGGCTGGTGGGCGGGGCATTAGTAAGAATTTTTTGGTTATTTCATGACCTATTACTGGCTATTTATGTAACTGAATAAATGATTTAGTTCAAGACCAAAGTATTTAATTTGCACAGACTAATGTATAAACACATATACTGAAGTTTATTGCTTTATTGCTGTAGAGCAAAGTAATACACACCACACAGTCAGGGCTGGTGCAAGGATTTTTGCCACCCTAGGCAAAACCTAATTTTGCCGCCCATTTCGCTCTGCCCCTTGTGTCCCACCCCTTTATACCCTGCCTACTTATACCCAACCTCTTTTCATGATTGTCCTCTCTCTGCCCCCTGAGCCACTCTGCCCCTGTTCTGGAGATGCCTGTAAGAGATGCCCCCCACCAGCTCCAACTTGCCCCTTATCAGCTTCACTTTGGCCCACCAGTTCCACTTTGCCCCTATCAACTCCAACTTGCCCCCATCAGCTCCAACGTGCCCCCACCAGCTCCATTTTGCCCCCTCAGCTCCACTTTGCCCCCTCAGCTCCAACTTACCCCCATCAGCTCCACTTTGCCCCCCATCCTCTCCAACTTACCCCCATCAGCTCCACTTTGCCCCCCATCCGCTCCAACTTGCCCCCACCAGCTCCACTATGCCCTCTCAGCTCCAACTTTCCACTATCAGCTCCACTATGCCCCCAGCAGCTCCAACTTGCCCCATCCGCTCCAACTTGCCCCACCAGCTCCACTTTGCCCCCCCTCAGCTCCACTTGCCCCCCCTCAGCTCCAACTTGCCCCCCCTCAGCTCCACTTTGACCCTCATCAGCTCCACTTTGACCCTCATCAGTTCCAACTTGCCCCCACCAGCTCCTCTATGCCCCCTCAGCTCCAGCTTTCCCCTAACAGCTCCAACTTGCCCCCATCGTCTCCACTTTGCCCCACATCTGCTCCAACTTGCCCCCTCAGCTCCACTATGCCCCCTCAGCTCCAACTTGCCCCCCATCACATACCTGTATCTCCCGCGCAGTCTTCTCTTCAGTAATGCAGAGCGAGGCAGGAGATCATGACTCCCAGCACGCTCTGCATTACTAAAGATCCGACCAGATGAGGGAGCGCTGTAGCAACATAGACCTGACTGTGTTGTGGTTCCTGGCGTGGTGTGTGTGGGCGCAGCTCTTCTCCGCTGCATGCCCCCGCCCCCAGTACGTGTGCGCCCTAGGCCGGCGCCTACCTCGCCTATAGGTGGAGCCGGCCCTGCACACAGTCTGACCTCCTAAAAAGAGGGACAACAGGGTGGGAAAGAGGGACAGAGGGATTTGGCCCTCAAAGAGGGACTGTCCCTCCTAAAGAGGGACACTTGGGATGTATGGTATGTGTCTGCCTGTATGCTGCATATGTCTATGTTTATCAGTGTGTCTGCATTTCACACACGTGCGCCCAATGGTCATAACATGACGGGCAACGCCGTCCCATGTTGCTAGTATATATATATATATCTATATATATAAAAGAAGACTTTGTGCCTGCCAAAACACACCCAGGGGAGGCATAAAGCAGGAGTTACTATTCCTATTGGGTGATTCAGTCATGCAGGGAGTTGGCCCACCCCCACTATGCAGCCCACCCACCACTATCAAAGTCAGAAAAAAACAATATGGCCGCCACTTGCTCCTACACCACAGACAAACACACATGCCCCACTCACACACACAGACCACACACACACATGCCTCACTCACACAGCACCACATACACATGCCCCCACTCACACACACAGACCACCACACACACATGCCCCACTCACACAGCACCACACAAACACACACACATGCCCCACTTACACAGCACCAAACAGACATGCCCCCACTCACACACACAGCACCACATACACACACAAAGCCAGAAATACATATGGCTGACACACACACACACAGTCACTCACCCTGACTCCCAGAGGCCTCAGCAGGACCTGTACTGCAGCACCAGAGGAACAAAATTGCACTCAAAGGGTTAAGGTAGGTCCTCATTGCTCAATTATTTCTTCACTGTCATCATTTGCCATGCAAGACACAGGACAGACAGCCATCAGATTCACACTTAACCCACTGACTGCCACAGGGTTGTGTATCAAGTTTTACCCCTCAGGGAGTGTGTTCAAACCCCTCACACTGTAAACTTGCATTTCTCTCCCACTTCTCCTCCTTCCCCAGCCTATTACTAACACTTTTCCACATTTATGTTAAGCCCCGCCCCCTACTCGCGATTAAGCCCCACCCCCTTTTAACCCAGATTGCCCCATTGCTCTCTCCACATCAGCACCACATGAGGGACTCCACAAGTAAAAGTTCACAGGTATTACACACACATGCCCCACTCACACAGCACCAAACACCCATACACACACACAAAGCCAGAAAGAAAGATGGCTGACACACAGTCACTCACCTTGACTCCCAGTGGCCTCAGCAGGACCTGTAGTAAAGCCACTGAATGGTGCTGCATCACCAGGGGAACAAAATGGCACTCAAAGGGTTAAGGTAGGCCCTCATTGCTGAATTACTTCTTCACTGTCACCATTTGCCATGAAAGACACAGGACAGACAGCCATCAGATTCACACTTAACCCACTGATTGCCACAGGGTTCTGTATCAAGTTTTACCCCTCATGGAGTGTGTTAAAACCCCTCACACTGTAAACTTGCATTTCCCTCCCACTTCTCCTCCTTCCCCAGCCTATTACTAACACTTTTCCACATTTATGTTAAGCCCCGCCCCCTACTCGCAATTAAGCCCCACCCACTTTTAACCCAGATTGCCCCATTTGTCTCTCCACATCAGCACCACATCAGTCCCCTCTAGGGACTTCACAAGTCAGTGTTCACAGGTATGAACACACTTCCCACTGCTATTTAACTCTGACATGCCTCTCTATACCTTAACCCTTTGAGTGCCAGAGGGGTACACAACTCATGAGCACATGTGTTTCTGCTCATATATGTTGCGTGTCTGTGTGTGTACATCTCTGTTACATATGTGTGTCCATGTGTGCATCTCCTGTGTGTCTGTGTGTACATGTGTTTTGCATGTCTCTGCCGCTCACTGTGTGTATGTGCATACCTCCCAACATTTCACAGGGCCAAAGAGGGACACGTTAGTTTTAGGTGATATTGTTGGGGGTGTGGCTGGTGGGCGGGGCATTAGTAAGAATTTTTTGGTTATTTCATGACCTATTACTGGCTATTTATGTAACTGAATAAATGATTTAGTTCAAGACCAAAGTATTTAATTTGCACAGACTAATGTATAAACACATATACTGAAGTTTATTGCTTTATTGCTGTAGAGCAAAGTAGTACACACCACACAGTCAGGGCTGGTGCAAGGATTTTTGCCACCCTAGGCAAAACCTAATTTTGCCGCCCATTTCGCTCCGCCCCTTGTGTCCCACCCCTTTATACCCTGCCTACTTATACCCAACCTCTTTTCATGATTGTCCTCTCTCTGCCCCCTGAGCCACTCTGCCCCTGTTCTGGAGATGCCTGTAAGAGATGCCCCCCACCAGCTCCAACTTGCCCCTTATCAGCTTCTCTTTGGCCCACCAGTTCCACTTTGCCCCTATCAACTCCAACTTGCCCCCATCAGCTCCAACGTGCCCCCACCAGCTCCATTTTGCCCCCTCAGCTCCACTTTGCCCCCTCAGCTCCAACTTACCCCCATCAGCTCCACTTTGCCCCCCATCCTCTCCAACTTACCCCCATCAGCTCCACTTTGCCCCCCATCCGCTCCAACTTGCCCCCACCAGCTCCACTATGCCCTCTCAGCTCCAACTTTCCACTATCAGCTCCACTATGCCCCCAGCAGCTCCAACTTGCCCCATCCGCTCCAACTTGCCCCACCAGCTCCACTTTGCCCCCCCTCAGCTCCACTTGCCCCCCCTCAGCTCCAACTTGCCCCCCCTCAGCTCCACTTTGACCCTCATCAGCTCCACTTTGACCCTCATCAGTTCCAACTTGCCCCCACCAGCTCCTCTATGCCCCCTCAGCTCCAGCTTTCCCCTAACAGCTCCAACTTGCCCCCATCGTCTCCACTTTGCCCCACATCTGCTCCAACTTGCCCCCTCAGCTCCACTATGCCCCCTCAGCTCCAACTTGCCCCCCATCACATACCTGTATCTCCCGCGCAGTCTTCTCTTCAGTAATGCAGAGCGAGGCAGGAGATCATGACTCCCAGCACGCTCTGCATTACTAAAGATCCGACCAGATGAGGGAGCGCTGTAGCAACATAGACCTGACTGTGTTGTGGTTCCTGGCGTGGTGTGTGTGGGCGCAGCTCTTCTCCGCTGCATGCCCCCGCCCCCAGTACGTGTGCGCCCTAGGCCGGCGCCTACCTCGCCTATAGGTGGAGCCGGCCCTGCACACAGTCTGACCTCCTAAAAAGAGGGACAACAGGGTGGGAAAGAGGGACAGAGGGATTTGGCCCTCAAAGAGGGACTGTCCCTCCTAAAGAGGGACACTTGGGATGTATGGTATGTGTCTGCCTGTATGCTGCATATGTCTATGTTTATCAGTGTGTCTGCATTTCACACACGTGCGCCCAATGGTCATAACATGACGGGCAACGCCGTCCCATGTTGCTAGTTTATTTATATAACTCCAACTAATTCCACAGCGCTGTACAATTGGGAATAGACTTACAGAGATATTAAATAGTACAATCAGATGTGGAGAACAGGAGGATCAGAGGGCCCTGCTCGTGAGAGCTTACAGACTAGAGGAAGGATATTGAATACATGTATTAGTAGATTGGTGTTAGAGGGGAGTGAGGAGGGATATTGAATACATGTAATGATAGGTTGGTGTTAGAGGGGAGGAGTGAGGAGGGATATTGAATACATGTAGTGATAGGTTGGTGTTAGAGGGGAGGAGTGAGGAGAGACATGGAATACATGTAGTGGTAGGTTGGTGTTAGAGGGGAGGAGTGAGGAGGGATATGGAATACATGTAGTGGTAGGTTGGTGTTAGAGGGGAGGAGCGAGGAGGGGTATGGAATACATGTAGTGGTAGGTTGGTATTAGAGGGGAGGAGTGAGGAGGGATATGGAATACATGTAGTGGTAGGTTGGTGTTAGAGGGGAGGAGTGAGGAGGGATATGGAATACATGTAGTGATAGGTTGGTGTTAGAGGGGAGTAGTGAGGAGGGATATTAAATACATGTAGTGGTAGATTGGTGTTAGAGGGGAGGAGTGAGGAGGGATATTGAATACATGTAGTGATAGGTTGGTGTTAGAGGGGAGGAGTGAGGTGGGATATTGAATACATGTAGTGGAAGATTGGTGTTAGAGGGGAGGAGTGAGGAGGGATATTGAATACATGTAGTGATAGGTTGGTGTTAGAGGGGAGAAGTGAGGAGGGCCATGGAATACATGTGGTGGTTGTAACGGAAGCTAAAAAGGGACCACGTCGCCTTCCACCGTCGTTCCCGAGTCTCTCCTTCTCAACGCCAGATAAACGCCGTCGAATGCACCGGTCGAGCAGATCAACGGTCCGGTGGTCGACTCAAAGTGGCGTCGAACCCTGGTGTAGCCGACACTACGTTGAAGGATGCGGATCAAAGATGGGTCGACGGGCTCTCGAACAGTCGAGCGTCGTAGAACCGGAACACCGGGCAGAAGAGCGTGAGGCCGCTACTCCCGGGCTACGACAAACAGGGAATGTGTAGCAGGAACAAAGATAGGGGTCGCCAAGCAGTTTGAGCACTCCGTAGCTCGAATCAAGGGATCGCTGTAACTTGGAGAAGCAGGGAAGAGTCCATGTTGCCACCTGACAGCATCTGGGGGTGGGTAGCAGGATGGTGGCAGCAGACAGTCGAACGATGCAGGAACCTGGGCTCAGATGGGCGTCAGAGTGGCCGCTTTAATACCATAAGAACACACAAGACTCCAGGACTCTTATTCACTCCAAAAACATAACTCTCTTTATTGACACAAACCACAGATATTTATACACAGTAAGTCACATTGAAGTATATGGGGAAACCAGATACAATAGGGCGTGATCCAATCACAATACATCAGACAAATACCAGCAACAGATGGTCTTAACAGATACAATAACTCAGACATGATTACATTTCCGATACAAAAGGGTTTGATGAACAAAGACTTGAGGGCTTGAACTAATTACCACACGGCAGGGGGTCTGACTGCAGTTCACAATGGCTTATTTAACACACAGCAGGGGGTCTAGCTACAGTACACATAGACAAATGGCTGGAGCGGCTGCAATACACATCTTAGGGACAGTGGCCCAAGGTTGGAGCCTTTGTTTGACTACTTTGAATACCCTGCTCCAACCTTGACCAATCCCTGAGCTGCCTACGGTTCCCCAGCTTAGGCTATGGAAGATATCTGCATGCCTACTCCAGGGTTTCAAGTGACCCAGCTTTACCCTCTTGCCCCCGCTGCCGAACGTTCGATCCGGTGGCGCTGATCGCACACCGAACCAGTACCCCCTCGACTGGTAGTCGGTGAGTGTGTAAACCCTCGATCACAACAATACATTAAACATAGACCATTCGACAGTACATGAACCAAAGTCTATGAAGTTTTTCTCTAACATAATGGCTGGCAAGTTCGTACAACAGGGCACAACACAGAGTCCAAACAGTGCAAAATGTCCACAGTCTTTGGCTAAACAATAGGAGGGCCAGACAAGGGCTCAAGTAACATGTAGGATCCGTTACAGTGGAAGATTGGTGTTAGAGGGGAGGAGTGAGGAGGGATATTGAATACATGTAGTGGTAGATTGGTGTTAGAGGGGAGGAGTGAAGAGGGATATGGAATACATGTAGTGGTAGATTGGTGTTAGAGGGGAGGAGTGAGGAGGGATATGGAATACATGTAGTGGTAGGTTGGTGTTAGAGGGGAGGAGTGAGGAGGGATATGGAATACATGTAGTGGTAGATTGGTTGAATACATGTCGTGATAGTTTGGTGTTAGGGGGGGGGAGTGAGGAGGGACATAGAATACATGTAGCGGTAGGTTGCTGTTAGAGGGGATGAGTGAGGAGGGATATGGAATACATGTAGTGATAGGTTGGTGTTAGCGGGAAGGAGTGAGGAGGGATATTGAATACATGTAGTGGTAGGTTGGCGTTAGAGGGGAGGAGTGATATTGAATACATGTAGTGGTAGGTTGGTGTTAGAGGGGAGGTGTGAGGAGGGATATCGAATACATGTAGTGGTAGGTTGGTGTTAGAGGGGAGGAGTGAGGAGGGATATTGAATACATGTAGTGGTAGGTTGGTGTTAGAGGAGAGGAGTGAGGAGGGATATTGAATACATGTAGTGGTAGGGAGGTGTGAGAGGGGAGGGAGTGAAGAGACCTCTCTAATATAGTGTGAGTGACAATTGTAGTGTAAATGAATTGATTCTGAGTGCTTGATAGTAATTATTCAGCTGTGGTATTGTTCATTTTGAGCACAACTGGGAGATTAGTTGGAGTGTAGCAGTGTTAAGAATCTGGCCATATTGAAGATTAAGATGGATAAGGAACTTGTGACTGGTGTGTATTAGAGGGGAGAGAAGAATGATCTGCAGGACGCAGTGAGAGATGGAAGATTTAGGGGCCCCTGGATTCTGGGACTGGTGCACATGATGTGAGTGTTGTGATGCTCTGCACTATTTACTGTAGGTCATCGGTTTGAGGATCTTCCTGCGGTGCGCAGACACCTAGTGCGCAAGAGCAAAGGTCATGTGATCCACATCAACAAGGAGCACAGTGAGCGACACCCACACCGCAAGAGTGTAACACTACAACCACATGAGGTGAGAACAGGGGACCTGTGTGATACTACAGCCATACAAGGTAAAAACAGGATGTGTATTTATGTGACACAACACACATAAAAGTTAAGGACAAGGTGTGTGTTTATGTTACTTTACAACTGTACAGGGCGAGAACAGGGTGTGTGTTTGTGTGACACTACAACTCCCATCTCTTTTCAGCCATCTTGCTTTCTCTCCTTATTCCCAGGTGTTTGTGGAGCTGAATGAACTGGTCCTGGATAAGCACCAGGAACTGCAGTGGAAGGAGACCGCTCGCTGGATCAAGTTTGAAGAGGATGTGGAGGCTGAAACAGACCAGTGGGGGAAACCGCACGTGGCCTCACTCAGCTTCCGCAGTCTGCTGGAGCTCAGGCGCACCTTGTCACATGGTAAGGGGGGGTCTTCTTCTGGAGCTCTGCTCACCTTGGCACTTGCTGAGGGGCATTTGGGTTTGAATGTTTGGAGAGGGCTTCTACTGGTCCTCATATTCACTTATCACCTAATATGAGGTGTCTGGGTAGGAGTTACAGTGTGTGGGGGTTGTACTGGAGGTCAGGTGTATCTTGTCACATGGTGAGGGGTGTGTGGGTAGGAGTTACAGTGTGTGGGGGTTGTACTGGAGGTCAGGTGTATCTTGTCACATGGTGAGTAGTGTGTGGGTAGGAGTTACAGTGTGGAGGGGATCTACTGGAGGTCAGGTGTATCTTGTCACATGGTGAGTAGTGTGTGGGTAGGAGTTACATTGTGGGGGGTTGTACTGGAGGTCAGATGCATCTTGTCACATGGTGAGGGGTGTCTGGGTAGGAGTTACAGTGTGGGGGGGAGTTCTACTGGAGGTCAGGTGTATCTTGTCACATGGTGAGTAGTGTGTGGGTAGGAGTTACAGTGTGGGGGGTTCTACTGGAGGTCAGGTGTATCTTGTCACATGGTGAGTAGTGTGTGGGTAGGAGTTACAGTGTGTGGGGGTTGTACTGGAGGTCAGGTGTATCTTGTCACATGGTGAGGTTTGTGTGGGTAGGAGTTACAGTGTGGGGGGGTTCTACTGGAGGTCAGGTGTATCTTGTCACATGGTGAGTAGTGTGTGAGTAGGAGTTACAGTGTGGAGGGGTTCTACTGGAGCTCAGGTGCATCTTGTCACATGGTGAGGGGTGTCTGGGTAGGAGTTACAGTGTGGGGGGTTCTACTGGAGGTCAGGTGTATCTTGTCACATGGTGAGGGGTGTGTGGGTAGGAGTTACAGTGTGGGGGGGTTCTACTGGAGGTCAGGTGTATCTTGTCACATGGTGAGGTTTGTGTGGGTAGGAGTTACAGTGTGGGGGGGTTCTACTGGAGGTCAGGTGTATTTTGTCACATGGTGAGGGGTGTGTGGGTAGGAGTTACAGTGTGGGGGGGTTGTACTGGAGGTCAGGTGCATCTTGTCACATGGTGAGGGGTGTGTGGGTAGGAGTTACAGTGTGGGGGGTTCTACTGGAGGTCAGGTGTATTTTGTCACATGGTGAGGGGTGTGTGGGTAGGAGTTACAGTGTGGGGGGGTTGTACTGGAGGTCAGGTGTATCTTGTCACATGGTGAGTAGTGTGTGGGTAGGAGTTACAGTGTGGAGGGGTACTACTGGAGGTCAGGTGCATCTTGTCACATGGTGAGGGGTGTGTGGGTAGGAGTTACAGTGTGGGGGGGTTCTACTGGAGGTCAGGTGTATCTTGTCACATGGTGAGTAGTGTGTGGGTAGGAGTTACAGTGTGGAGGGGTTCTACTGGAGCTCAGGTGTATCTTGTCACATGGTGAGGGGTGTGTGGGTAGGAGTTACAGTGTGTGGGGGGGTACTACTGGAGGTCAGGTGCATCTTGTCACATGGTGAGTAGTGTGTGGGTAGGAGTTACAGTGTGGGGGGGTACTACTGGACGTCAGGTGCATCTTGTCACATGGTAAGGGGGGTGTGGGTAGGAGTTACAGTGTGGGGGGGTTCTACTGGAGGTCAGGTGTATCTTGTCACATGGTGAGGGGTGTGTGGGTAGGAGTTACAGTGTGGAGGGGTTCTACTGGAGGTCAGGTGCATCTTGTCACATGGTGAGTAGTGTGTGGGTAGGAGTTACAGTGTGGGGGGTTCTACTGGAGGTCAGGTGCATCTTGTCACATGGTGAGTAGTGTGTGGGTAGGAGTTACAGTGTGGGGGGTTCTACTGGAGGTCAGGTGTATCTTGTCACATGGTGAGGGGTGTGTGGGTAGGAGTTACAGTGTGGGGGGGTTCTACTGGAGGTCAGGTGTATCTTGTCACATGGTGAGTAGTGTGTGGGTAGGAGTTACAGTGTGGGGGGGTTCTACTGGAGGTCAGGTGTATCTTGTCACATGGTGAGTAGTGTGTGGGTAGGAGTTACAGTGTGGGGGGGTTCTACTGGAGGTCAGGTGTATCTTGTCACATGGTAAGTATTGTGTGGGTAGGAGTTACAGTGTGGGGGGGATCTACTGGAGGTCAGGTGTATCTTGTCACATGGTGAGGGGTGTCTGGGTAGGAGTTACATTGTGGGGGGGTTCTAATGGAGCTCAGGTGTATCTTTCGACATGGTGAGGTGTGTGTGGATAGGAGTTGGTGTGGAGGGGTACTACTGGAGGTCAGGTGTATCTTGTCACATGGTGAGTAGTGTGTGTGGGTAGGAGTTACAGTGTGGAGGGGATCTACTGGAGGTCAGGTGTATCTTGTCACATGGTGAGTAGTGTGTGGGTAGGAGTTACATTGTGGGGGGTTGTACTGGAGGTCAGATGCATCTTGTCACATGGTGAGGGGTGTCTGGGTAGGAGTTACAGTGTGGGGGGGAGTTCTACTGGAGGTCAGGTGTATCTTGTCACATGGTGAGTAGTGTGTGGGTAGGAGTTACAGTGTGGGGGGTTCTACTGGAGGTCAGGTGTATCTTGTCACATGGTGAGTAGTGTGTGGGTAGGAGTTACAGTGTGTGGGGGTTGTACTGGAGGTCAGGTGTATCTTGTCACATGGTGAGGTTTGTGTGGGTAGGAGTTACAGTGTGGGGGGGTTCTACTGGAGGTCAGGTGTATCTTGTCACATGGTGAGTAGTGTGTGAGTAGGAGTTACAGTGTGGAGGGGTTCTACTGGAGCTCAGGTGCATCTTGTCACATGGTGAGGGGTGTCTGGGTAGGAGTTACAGTGTGGGGGGTTCTACTGGAGGTCAGGTGTATCTTGTCACATGGTGAGGGGTGTGTGGGTAGGAGTTACAGTGTGGGGGGGTTCTACTGGAGGTCAGGTGTATCTTGTCACATGGTGAGGTTTGTGTGGGTAGGAGTTACAGTGTGGGGGGGTTCTACTGGAGGTCAGGTGTATTTTGTCACATGGTGAGGGGTGTGTGGGTAGGAGTTACAGTGTGGGGGGGTTGTACTGGAGGTCAGGTGCATCTTGTCACATGGTGAGGGGTGTGTGGGTAGGAGTTACAGTGTGGGGGGTTCTACTGGCGCTCAGGTGTATCTTGTCACATGGTGAGTAGTGTCTGGGTAGGAGTTACAGTGTGGGGGTGTTCTACTGGAGGTCAGGTGTATCTTGTCACATGGTGAGTAGTGTGTGGGTAGGAGTTACAGTGTGGAGGGGTACTACTGGAGGTCAGGTGTATCTTGTCACATGGTGAGTAGTGTGTGGGTAGGAGTTACAGTGTGGAGGGGTACTACTGGAGGTCAGGTGCATCTTATCACATGGTGAGGGGAGTCTGGGTAGGAGTTACAGTGTGGGGGGGTTGTACTGGAGGTCAGGTGTATCTTGTCACATGGTGAGGGGTGTCTGGGTAGGAGTTACAGTGTGGGGGTGTTCTACTGGAGGTCAGGTGTATCTTGTCACATGGTAAGTAGTGTGTGGGTAGGAGTTACAGTGTGGAGGAGTACTACTGGAGGTCAGGTGCATCTTGTCACATGGTGAGGGGAGTCTGGGTAGGAGTTACAGTGTGGGGGGGTTGTACTGGAGGTCAGGTGCAGCTTGTCACATGATGAGGGGTGTCTGGGTAGGAGTTACAGTGTGGGGGGGTTCTACTGGAGGTCAGGTGTATCTTGTCACATGGTGAGGGGTGTGTGGGTAGGAGTTACATTGTGGGGGGGTTGTACTGGAGGTCAGGTGTATCTTGTCACATGGTGAGTAGTGTGTGGGTAGGAGTTACAGTGTGGGGGGGTTCTACTGGAGGTCAGGTGCATCTTGTCACATGGTGAGTAGTGTGTGGGTAGGCATTACAGTGTGGGGGGGTTCTAATGGAGGTCAGATGTATCTTGTCACATGGTGAGGGGTGTCTGGGTAGGCATTACAGTGTGGAGGGGTTCTACTGGAGGTCAGGTGTATCTTGTCACATGGTGAGTAGTGTGTGGGTAGGAGTTACAGTGTGGAGGAGTTCTACTGGAGGTCACGTGTATCTTGTCACATGGTGAGGGGTGTCTGGGTAGGAGTTACAGTGTGGGGGGTTCTACTGGAGCTCAGGTGCATCTTGTCACATGGTGAGTAGTGTGTGGGTAGGAGTTACAGTGTGGGGGGGTTCTACTGGAGGTCAGATGCATCTTGTCACATGGTGAGTAGTGTCTGGGTAGGAGTTACAGTGTGGGGGGTTCTACTGGAGCTCAGGTGCATCTTGTCACATGGTGAGTAGTGTGTGGGTAGGAGTTACAGTGTGGAGGGGTTCTACTGGAGCTCAGGTGCATCTTGTCACATGGTGAGGTTTGTGTGGGTAGGAGTTACAGTGTGGAGGGGTTCTACTGGAGGTCAGGTGCATCTTGTCACATGGTGAGGGGTGTGTGGGTAGGAGTTACAGTGTGGGGGTGTTCTACTGGAGGTCAGGTGCATCTTGTCACATGGTGAGGGGTGTGTGGGTAGGAGTTACAGTGTGGGGGGGTTCTACTGGAGGTCAGGTGTATCTTGTCACATGGTGAGGGGTGTGTGGGTAGGAGTTACAGTGTGGGGGGGTTCTACTGGAGGTCAGGTGCATCTTGTCACATGGTGAGGGGTGTGTGGGTAGGAGTTACAGTGTGGAGGGGTTCTACTGGAGCTCAGGTTTATCTTGTCACATGGTGAGTAGTGTGTGGGTAGGAGTTACAGTGTGTGTGGGGGTTCTACTGGAGGTCAGGTGTATCTTGTCACATGGTGAGTAGTGTGTGGGTAGGAGTTACAGTGTGGGGGTTCTACTGGAGGTCAGGTGCATCTTGCCACATGGTGAGGGGTGTGTGGGTAGGAGTTACAGTGTGGGGGGGTTCTACTGGTGGTCAGGTGTATCTTGTCACATGGTGAGTAGTGTGTGAGTAGGAGTTACAGTGTGGGGGGGGTTCTACTGGAGCTCAGGTGCATCTTGTCACATGGTGAGGGGTGTGTGGGTAGGAGTTGCAGTGTGGGGGGGTTCTACTGGAGCTCAGATGCATCTTGTCACATGGTGAGGGGTGTGTGGGTAGGAGTTGCAGTGTGGGGGGGGTTCTACTGGAGCTCAGGTGTATCTTGTCACATGGTGAGTAGTGTGTGAGTAGGAGTTACAGTGTGGGGGTGTTCTACTGGAGCTCAGATGCATCTTGTCACATGGTGAGGGGTGTGTGGGTAGGAGTTGCAGTGTGGGGGGGGTTCTACTGGAGCTCAGGTGTATCTTGTCACATGGTGAGTAGTGTGTGAGTAGGAGTTACAGTGTGGGGGGGTTCTACTGGAGCTCAGATGCATCTTGTCACATGGTGAGGGGTGTGTGAGTAGGAGTTACAGTGTGGGGGGTTCTACTGGAGCTCAGGTGTATCTTGTCACATGGTGAGTAGTGTGTGAGTAGGAGTTACAGTGTGGGGGTGTTCTACTGGAGCTCAGGTGTATCTTGTCACATGGTGAGTAGTGTGTGAGTAGGAGTTACAGTGTGGGGGTGTTCTACTGGAGGTCAGGTGCATCTTGTCACATGGTGAGTAGTGTGTGGGTAGGAGTTACAGTGTGGGGGGTTATACTGGAGGTCAGGTGTATCTTGTCACATGGTGAGGGGTGTCTGGGTAGGAGTTACAGTGTGGGGGGTTCTACTGGAGGTCAGGTGCATCTTGTCACATGGTGAGTAGTGTGTGAGTAGGAGTTACAGTGTGGGGGTGTTCTACTGGTGGTCAGGTGCATCTTGTCACATGGTGAGTAGTGTGTGGGTAGGAGTTACAGTGTGGGGGGTTATACTGGAGGTCAGGTGTATCTTGTCACATGGTGAGTAGTGTGTGAGTAGGAGTTACAGTGTGGGGGTGTTCTACTGGTGGTCAGGTGCATCTTGTCACATGGTGAGTAGTGTGTGGGTAGGAGTTACAGTGTGGGGGGTTATACTGGAGCTCAGGTGCATCTTGTCACATGGTGAGGGGTGTGTGGGTAGGAGTTACAGTGTGGGGGGTTCTACTGGAGGTCAGGTGCATCTTGTCACATGGTGAGTAGTGTGTGAGTAGGAGTTACAGTGTGGGGGTGTTCTACTGGTGGTCAGGTGCATCTTGTCACATGGTGAGTAGTGTGAGGGTAGGAGTTACAGTGTGGGGGTGTTCTACTGGAGGTCAGGTGTATCTTGTCACATGGTGAGGGGTGTGTGGGTAGGAGTTACATTGTGGGGGGGTTCTACTGGAGGTCAGGTGTATCTTGTCACATGGTGAGGGGTGTGTGGGTAGGAGTTACAGTGTGGGGGGTTCTACTGGAGCTCAGGTGCATCTTGTCACATGGTGAGTAGTGTGTGGGTAGGAGTTACAGTGTGGGGGGTTCTACTGGAGGTCAGGTGCATCTTGTCACATGGTGAGTAGTGTGTGGGTAGGAGTTACAGTGTGGGGGGGTTCTACTGGAGGTCAGGTGCATCTTGTCACATGGTGAGGGGTGTGTGGGTAGGAGTTACAGTGTGGAGGGTTCTACTGGAGGTCAGGTGCATCTTGTCACATGGTGAGTAGTGTGTGGGTAGGAGTTACAGTGTGGGGGTGTTCTACTGGTGGTCAGGTGCATCTTGTCACATGGTGAGTAGTGTGTGGGTAGGAGTTACAGTGTGTGGGGGGTTCTACTGGAGGTCAGGTGTATCTTGTCACATGGTGAGGGGTGTGTGGGTAGGAGTTACAGTGTGGGGGATTCTACTGGAGGTCAGGTGCATCTTGTCACATGGTGAGTAGTGTGTGGGTAGGAGTTACAGTGTGGGGGATTCTACTGGAGGTCAGGTGCATCTTGTCACATGGTGAGTAGTGTGTGGGTAGGAGTTACAGTGTGGGAGGGATCTACTGGAGGTCAGGTGCATCTTGTCACATGGTGAGGGGTGTCTGGGTAGGAGTTACAGTGTGGGGGGGTTCTACTGGAGGTCAGGTGCATCTTGTCACATGGTGAGGGGTGTGTGGGTAGGAGTTACAGTGTGGGGGGGTTCTACTGGAGGTCAGGTGCATCTTGTCACATGGTGAGGGGTGTGTGGGTAGGAGTTACAGTGTGGGGGGGTTCTACTGGAGGTCAGGTGCATCTTGTCACATGGTGAGGGGTGTGTGGGTAGGAGTTACAGTGTGGGGGGGATCTACTGGAGCTCAGGTGCATCTTGTCACATGGTGAGTAGTGTGTGGGTAGGAATTACAGTGTGTGGGGGGGGTTCTACTGGAGGTCAGGTGCATCTTGTCACATGGTGAGGGATATCAGAGTGGGATTTACAGGGGGGTTTGTATAAAGGGGGTCACACTGGGGTGTTATGTGTGGAAGATCAGGACCTTGATATCAGGATGGTAGTTACAGGGGGGGGTTTGTATAAAGGGGGTCACACTGGGGTGTTATTTGTGGAAGATCAGGACCTTGATATCAGGATGGTAGTTACAGGGGGGGGTTTGTATAAAGGGGGTCACACTGGGGTGTTATGTGTGGAAGATCAGGACCTTGATATCAGGATGGTAGTTACAGGGGGGGGGTTTGTATAAAGGGGGTCACACTGTGGTGTTATGTGTGGAAGATCAGGACCTTGATATCAGGATGGTAGTTACAGGGGGGGTTTGTATAAAGGGGGTCACACTGGGGTGTTATGTGTGGAAGATCAGGACCTTGATATCAGGATGGTAGTTACAGGGGGGGGTTTGTATAAAGGGGGTCACACTGGGGTGTTATTTGTAGAAGATCAGGACCTTGATATCAGGATGGTAGTTACAGGGGGGTTTGTATAAAGGGGATCACACTGGGATGTTATTTGTGTAAGATCAGGACCTTGATATCAGGATGGGAGTTACAGGGGGGTTTGTATAAAGGGGGTCACACTGGGATGTTATTTGTGTAAGATCAGGACCTTGATATCAGGATGGGAGTTACAGGGGGGTTTGTATAAAGGGGATCACACTGGGATGTTATTTGTGTAAGATCAGGACCTTGATATCAGGATGGTAGTTACAGGGGGGTTTGTATAAAGGGGGTCACACTGTGGTGTTATTTGTAGAAGATCAGGACCTTGATATCAGGATGGTAGTTACAGGGGGGTTTGTATAAAGGGGGTCACACTGGGATGTTATGTGTGTAAGATCAGGACCTTGATATCAGGATGGGAGTTACAGGGGGGTTTGTATAAAGGGGGTCACACTGGGGTGTTATGTGTGTAAGATCAGGACCTTGATATCAGGATGGGAGTTACAGGGGGGTTTGTATAAAGGGGGTCACACTGGGGTGTTATTTGTGTAAGATCAGGACCTTGATATCAGGGTGGGAGTTACAGGGGGGTTTGTATAAAGGGGGTCACACTGGGGTGTTATGTGTGGAAGATCAGGACCTTGATATCAGGATGGTAGTTACAGGGGGGCTTGTAGAAAAGGGGTCACACTTGGGTGTTATTTGTGGAAGATCAGGACCTTGATATCAGGGTGGTAGTTACAGGGGGGTTGTATAAAGGGGGTCACACTGGGGTGTTATGTGTGGAAGATCAGGACCTTGATATCAGGATGGTAGTTACAGGGGGGGGTTTGTATAAAGGGGGTCACACTGGGGTGTTATTTGTAGAAGATCAGGACCTTGATATCAGGATGGTAGTTACAGGGGGGTTTGTATAAAGGGGATCACACTGGGGTGTTATGTGTGTAAGATCAGGACCTTGATATCAGGATGGTAGTTACAGGGGGGTTTGTATAAAGGGGATCACACTGGGATGTTATTTGTGTAAGATCAGGACCTTGATATCAGGGTGGGAGTTACAGGGGGGTTTGTATAAAGGGGGTCACACTGGGGTGTTATGTGTGTAAGATCAGGACCTTGATATCAGGATGGGAGTTACAGGGGGGTTTGTATAAAGGGGGTCACACTGGGATGTTATTTGTGTAACATCAGGACCTTGATATCAGGATGGGAGTTACAGGGGGGTTTGTATAAAGGGGGTCACACTGTGGTGTTATTTGTAGAAGATCAGGACCTTGATATCAGGATGGTAGTTACAGGGGGGTTTGTATAAAGGGGGTCACACTGGGATGTTATGTGTGTAAGATCAGGACCTTGATATCAGGATGGGAGTTACAGGGGGGTTTGTATAAAGGGGGTCACACTGGGGTGTTATGTGTGTAAGATCAGGACCTTGATATCAGGATGGGAGTTACAGGGGGGTTTGTATAAAGGGGGTCACACTGGGGTGTTATGTGTGTAAGATCAGGACCTTGATATCAGGATGGGAGTTACAGGGGGGTTTGTATAAAGGGGATCACACTGGGATGTTATTTGTGTAAGATCAGGACCTTGATATCAGGATGGGAGTTACAGGGGGGTTTGTATAAAGGGGGTCACACTGGGGTGTTATGTGTGTAAGATCAGGACCTTGATATCAGGATGGGAGTTACAGGGGGGTTTGTATAAAAGGGGTCACACTGGGGTGTTATTTGTGTAAGATCAGGACCTTGATATCAGGGTGGGAGTTACAGGGGGGTTTGTATAAAGGGGGTCACACTGGGGTGTTATGTGTGGAAGATCAGGACCTTGATATCAGGATGGTAGTTACAGGGGGGTTTGTATAAAGGGGGTCACACTGGGGTGTTATGTGTGTAAGATCAGGACCTTGATATCAGGATGGGAGTTACAGGGGGGTTTGTATAAAGGGGGTCACACTGGGGTGTTATTTGTGTAAGATCAGGACCTTGATATCAGGGTGGGAGTTACAGGGGGGTTTGTATAAAGGGGGTCACACTGGGGTGTTATGTGTGGAAGATCAGGACCTTGATATCAGGATGGTAGTTACAGGGGGGTTTGTATAAAGGGGGTCACACTGGGGTGTTATGTGTGTAAGATCAGGACCTTGATATCAGGATGGGAGTTACAGGGGGGTTTGTATAAAGGGGGTCACACTGGGGTGTTATGTGTGTAAGATCAGGACCTTGATATCAGGATGGGAGTTACAGGGGGGTTTGTATAAAGGGGGTCACACTGGGGTGTTATTTGTGTAAGATCAGGACCTTGATATCAGGGTGGGAGTTACAGGGGGGTTTGTATAAAGGGGGTCACACTGGGGTGTTATGTGTGGAAGATCAGGACCTTGATATCAGGATGGTAGTTACAGGGGGGCTTGTAGAAAAGGGGTCACACTTGGGTGTTATTTGTGGAAGATCAGGACCTTGATATCAGGGTGGTAGTTACAGGGGGGGTTGTATAAAGGGGGTCACACTGGGGTGTTATGTGTGGAAGATCAGGACCTTGATATCAGGATGGTAGTTACAGGGGGGGGTTTGTATAAAGGGGGTCACACTGGGGTGTTATTTGTAGAAGATCAGGACCTTGATATCAGGATGGGAGTTACAGGGGGGTTTGTATAAAGGGGGTCACACTGGGGTGTTATTTGTGGAAGATCAGGACCTTGATATCAGGGTGGTAGTTACAGGGGGGTTTGTATAAAGGGGGTCACACTGGGGTGTTATGTGTGTAAGATCAGGACCTTGATATCAGGGTGGGAGTTACAGGGGGGTTTGTATAAAGGGGGTCACACTGGGGTGTTATTTGTGTAAGATCAGGACCTTGATATCAGGGTGGGAGTTACAGGGGGGTTTGTATAAAGGGGGTCACACTGGGGTGTTATGTGTGTAAGATCAGGACCTTGATATCAGGATGGGAGTTACAGGGGGGTTTGTATAAAGGGGGTCACACTGGGGTGTTATTTGTGTAAGATCAGGACCTTGATATCAGGGTGGGAGTTACAGGGGGGGGTTTGTATAAAGGGGGTCACACTGGGGTGTTATTTGTGGAAGATCAGGACCTTGATATCAGGGTGGTAGTTACAGGGGGGTTTGTATAAAGGGGGTCACACTGGGGTGTTATGTGTGGAAGATCAGGACCTTGATATCAGGGTGGTAGTTACAGGGGGGTTTGTATAAAGGGGGTCACACTGGGGTGTTATGTGTGTAAGATCAGGACCTTGATATCAGGATGGGAGTTACAGGGGGGTTTGTATAAAGGGGGTCACACTGGGGTGTTATGTGTGGAAGATCAGGACCTTGATATCAGGATGGTAGTTACAGGGGGGTTTGTATAAAGGGGGTCACACTGGGGTGTTATGTGTGTAAGATCAGGACCTTGATATCAGGATGGGAGTTACAGGGGGGTTTGTATAAAGGGGGTCACACTGGGGTGTTATGTGTGTAAGATCAGGACCTTGATATCAGGATGGGAGTTACAGGGGGGTTTGTATAAAGGGGGTCACACTGGGGTGTTATTTGTGTAAGATCAGGACCTTGATATCAGGGTGGGAGTTACAGGGGGGTTTGTATAAAGGGGGTCACACTGGGGTGTTATGTGTGGAAGATCAGGACCTTGATATCAGGATGGTAGTTACAGGGGGGCTTGTAGAAAAGGGGTCACACTTGGGTGTTATTTGTGGAAGATCAGGACCTTGATATCAGGATGGTAGTTACAGGGGGGGTTGTATAAAGGGGGTCACACTGGGGTGTTATGTGTGGAAGATCAGGACCTTGATATCAGGATGGTAGTTACAGGGGGGGGTTTGTATAAAGGGGGTCACACTGGGGTGTTATTTGTAGAAGATCAGGACCTTGATATCAGGATGGGAGTTACAGGGGGGTTTGTATAAAGGGGGTCACACTGGGGTGTTATTTGTGGAAGATCAGGACCTTGATATCAGGGTGGTAGTTACAGGGGGGTTTGTATAAAGGGGGTCACACTGGGGTGTTATGTGTGTAAGATCAGGACCTTGATATCAGGGTGGGAGTTACAGGGGGGTTTGTATAAAGGGGGTCACACTGGGGTGTTATTTGTGTAAGATCAGGACCTTGATATCAGGGTGGGAGTTACAGGGGGGTTTGTATAAAGGGGGTCACACTGGGGTGTTATTTGTGGAAGATCAGGACCTTGATATCAGGGTGGTAGTTACAGGGGGGTTTGTATAAAGGGGGTCACACTGGGGTGTTATGTGTGTAAGATCAGGACCTTGATATCAGGGTGGGAGTTACAGGGGGGTTTGTATAAAGGGGGTCACACTGGGGTGTTATTTGTGTAAGATCAGGACCTTGATATCAGGGTGGGAGTTACAGGGGGGTTTGTATAAAGGGGGTCACACTGGGGTGTTATGTGTGTAAGATCAGGACCTTGATATCAGGATGGGAGTTACAGGGGGGTTTGTATAAAGGGGGTCACACTGGGGTGTTATCTGTGTAAGATCAGGACCTTGATATCAGGGTGGGAGTTACAGGGGGGGGTTTGTATAAAGGGGGTCACACTGGGGTGTTATTTGTGGAAGATCAGGACCTTGATATCAGGGTGGTAGTTACAGGGGGGTTTGTATAAAGGGGGTCACACTGGGGTGTTATGTGTGGAAGATCAGGACCTTGATATCAGGGTGGTAGTTACAGGGGGGTTTGTATAAAGGGGGTCACACTGGGGTGTTATGTGTGTAAGATCAGGACCTTGATATCAGGATGGGAGTTACAGGGGGGTTTGTATAAAGGGGGTCACACTGGGGTGTTATGTGTGGAAGATCAGGACCTTGATATCAGGGTGGTAGTTACAGGGGGGTTTGTATAAAGGGGGTCACACTGGGGTGTTATGTGTGGAAGATCAGGACCTTGATATCAGGATGGTAGTTACAGGGGGGTTTGTATAAAGGGGGTCACACTGGGGTGTTATGTGTGTAAGATCAGGACCTTGATATCAGGATGGGAGTTACAGGGGGGTTTGTATAAAGGGGGTCACACTGGGATGTTATTTGTGTAAGATCAGGACCTTGATATCAGGATGGTAGTTACAGGGGGGTTTGTATAAAGGGGGTCACACTGGGGTGTTATTTGTGGAAGATCAGGACCTTGATATCAGGGTGGTAGTTACAGGGGGGTTTGTATAAAGGGGGTCACACTGGGGTGTTATGTGTGGAAGATCAGGACCTTGATATCAGGGTGGTAGTTACAGGGGGGTTTGTATAAAGGGGGTCACACTGGGGTGTTATGTGTGTAAGATCAGGACCTTGATATCAGGATGGGAGTTACAGGGGGGTTTGTATAAAGGGGGTCACACTGGGGTGTTATGTGTGGAAGATCAGGACCTTGATATCAGGGTGGTAGTTACAGGGGGGTTTGTATAAAGGGGGTCACACTGGGGTGTTATGTGTGGAAGATCAGGACCTTGATATCAGGGTGGTAGTTACAGGGGGGTTTGTATAAAGGGGGTCACACTGGGGTGTTATGTGTGGAAGATCAGGACCTTGATATCAGGGTGGTAGTTACAGGGGGGTTTGTATAAAGGGGGTCACACTGGGGTGTTATGTGTGTAAGATCAGGACCTTGATATCAGGATGGGAGTTACAGGGGGGTTTGTATAAAGGGGGTCACACTGGGGTGTTATGTGTGGAAGATCAGGACCTTGATATCAGGGTGGTAGTTACAGGGGGGTTTGTATAAAGGGGGTCACACTGGGGTGTTATGTGTGGAAGATCAGGACCTTGATATCAGGATCGTAGTTACAGGGGGGTTTGTATAAAGGGGGTCACACTGGGGTGTTATGTGTGTAAGATCAGGACCTTGATATCAGGATGGGAGTTACAGGGGGGTTTGTATAAAGGGGGTCACACTGGGATGTTATTTGTGTAAGATCAGGACCTTGATATCAGGATGGTAGTTACAGGGGGGTTTGTATAAAGGGGGTCACACTGGGGTGTTATTTGTGGAAGATCAGGACCTTGATATCAGGATGGGAGTTACAGGGGGGTTTGTATAAAGGGGGTCACACTGGGGTGTTATTTGTGGAAGATCAGGACCTTGATATCAGGATGGGAGTTACAGGGGGGTTTGTATAAAGGGGGTCACACTGGGGTGTTATGTGTGGAAGATCAGGACCTTGATATCAGGGTGGTAGTTACAGGGGGGTTTGTATAAAGGGGGTCACACTGGGGTGTTATGTGTGTAAGATCAGGACCTTGATATCAGGATGGGAGTTACAGGGGGGTTTGTATAAAGGGGGTCACACTGGGGTGTTATGTGTGGAAGATCAGGACCTTGATATCAGGGTGGTAGTTACAGGGGGGTTTGTATAAAGGGGGTCACACTGGGGTGTTATGTGTGGAAGATCAGGACCTTGATATCAGGGTGGTAGTTACAGGGGGGTTTGTATAAAGGGGGTCACACTGGGGTGTTATGTGTGGAAGATCAGGACCTTGATATCAGGGTGGTAGTTACAGGGGGGTTTGTATAAAGGGGGTCACACTGGGGTGTTATGTGTGTAAGATCAGGACCTTGATATCAGGATGGGAGTTACAGGGGGGTTTGTATAAAGGGGGTCACACTGGGGTGTTATGTGTGGAAGATCAGGACCTTGATATCAGGGTGGTAGTTACAGGGGGGTTTGTATAAAGGGGGTCACACTGGGGTGTTATGTGTGGAAGATCAGGACCTTGATATCAGGATGGTAGTTACAGGGGGGTTTGTATAAAGGGGGTCACACTGGGGTGTTATGTGTGTAAGATCAGGACCTTGATATCAGGATGGGAGTTACAGGGGGGTTTGTATAAAGGGGGTCACACTGGGATGTTATTTGTGTAAGATCAGGACCTTGATATCAGGATGGTAGTTACAGGGGTGTTTGTATAAAGGGGGTCACACTGGGGTGTTATTTGTGTAAGATCAGGACCTTGATATCAGGGTGGGAGTTACAGGGGGGTTTGTATAAAGGGGGTCACACTGGGGTGTTATTTGTGGAAGATCAGGACCTTGATATCAGGGTGGGAGTTACAGGGGTGTTTGTATAAAGGGGTTCACACTGGGGTGTTATTTGTGGAAGATCAGGACCTTGATATCAGGATGGTAGTTACAGGGGGGGTTTGTATAAAGGGGGTCACACTGGGGTGTTATGTGTGGAAGATCAGGACCTTGATATCAGGATGGTAGTTACAGGGGGGTTTGTATAAAGGGGGTCACACTGGGATGTTATGTGTGTAAGATCAGGACCTTGATATCAGGATGGTAGTTACAGGGGGGTTTGTATAAAGGGGGTCACACTGGGATGTTATGTGTGTAAGATCAGGACCTTGATATCAGGATGGTAGTTACAGGGGGGTTTGTATAAAGGGGGTCACACTGTGGTGTTATTTGTAGAAGATCAGGACCTTGATATCAGGATGGTAGTTACAGGGGGGTTTGTATAAAGGGGGTCACACTGGGGTGTTATTTGTGGAAGATCAGGACCTTGATATCAGGATGGGAGTTACAGGGGGGTTTGTATAAAGGGGGTCACACTGGGGTGTTATGTGTGGAAGATCAGGACCTTGATATCAGGATGGGAGTTACAGGGGGGTTTGTATAAAGGGGATCACACTGGGGTGTTATGTGTGTAAGATCAGGACCTTGATATCAGGATGGTAGTTACAGGGGGGTTTGTATAAAGGGGGTCACACTGGGGTGTTATGTGTGGAAGATTAGGACCTTGCTTAACTGTCTTCCAATTCCAGGGGCTGTCCTGTTGGACTTGGACCAGAGAACACTTCCTGGAATAGCGCATCAAGTGGTGGAACAAATGATCATCAGTGACCAAATCAAAGCCGAGGACCGAGCCAACGTACTCAGAGCTCTGCTTCTAAAACACAGGTAACCACACCGCTAGTTACTCACTGCAGGGAACACAACCACCGCTAACCACACCCTATATATCTAGTACAGGTAATCTCTCCTCCACAGGTAACTATGTCCTATATATCTAGTACAGGTAACCACACCCTATATATCTAGTACAGGTAACCTCTCCTCCACAGGTAACTGTGTCCTATATATCTAGTACAGGTAACCACACCCTATATATCTAATACAGGTAACCTCTCCTCCACAGGTAACTGTGTCCTATATATCTAGTACAGGTAACCACACCCTATATATCTAGTACAGGTAACCTCTCCTCCACAGGTAACTGTGTCCTATATATCTCTAGTACAGGTAACCACACCCTATATATCTAATACAGGTAACCTCTCCTCCACAGGTAACTGTGTCCTATATATCTAGTACAGGTAACCACACCCTATATATATATCTAATACAGGTAACCTCTCCTCCACAGGTAACTGTGTCCTATATATCTAGTACAGGTAACCACACCCTATATATCTAGTACAGGTAACCTCTCCTCCACAGGTAACTGTGTCCTATATATCTAGTACAGGTAACCTCACCCTATATATCTAGTACAGGTAACCTCTCCTCCACAGGTAACTGTGTCCTATATATCTAGTACAGGTAACCACACCCTATATATCTAATACAGGTAACCTCTCCTCCACAGGTAACTGTGTCCTATATATCTAGTACAGGTAACCACACCCTATATATCTAGTACAGGTAACCTCTCCTCCACAGGTAACTGTGTCCTATATATCTAGTACAGGTAACCACACCCTATATATCTAGTACAGGTAACCTCTCCTCCACAGGTAACTGTGTCCTATATATCTAGTACAGGTAACCACACCCTATATATCTAGTACAGGTAACCTCTCCTCCACAGGTAACTGTGTCCTATATATCTCTAGTACAGGTAACCACACCCTATATATCTAGTACAGGTAACCTCTCCTCCACAGGTAACTGTGTCCTATATATCTAGTACAGGTAACCACACCCTATATATATATCTAATACAGGTAACCTCTCCTCCACAGGTAACTGTGTCCTATATATCTAGTACAGGTAACCACACCGTATATATCTAGTACAGGTAACCTCTCCTCCACAGGTAACTATGTCCTATATATCTAGTACAGGTAACCACACCCTATATATCTAGTACAGGTAACCTCTCCTCCACAGGTAACTGTGTCCTATATATCTAGTACAGGTAACCACACCCTATATATCTAATACAGGTAACCTCACCTCCACAGGTAACTGTGTCCTATATATCTAGTACAGGTAACCTCTCCTCCACCGGTAACTGTGTCCTATATATCTAGTACAGGTAACCACACCCTATACATCTAGTGCAGGTAACCTCTCCTCCACAGGTAACCACACCCTATATATCTAGTACAGGTAACCTCTCCTCCACCGGTAACTGTGTCCTATATATCTAGTACAGGTAACCACACCCTATACATCTAGTGCAGGTAACCTCTCCTCCACAGGTAACCACACCCTATATATCTAGTACAGGTGACTACACCTCCACATATAAACACACCCTATATATCTAGTACAGGTATCTACATCCCACAGGTAACTGTGTCCCATATATCTAGTACAGGTAACTACATCCCACAGTTAACTGTGTCCCATACATCTAGTACAGGTAACCACACCCTATATATCTAGTACAGGTAACCACACCCCACAGATAACCACACCCTATATATCTAGTACAGGAACCACACCCCACAGATAACCACACCCTATATATCTAGTACGGGTAACCACACCCCACAGTTAACCACACCCTATATATCTAGTACAGGAACCACACCCCGCAGATAACCACACCCTATATATCTAGTACAGGTAACCACACCCCACAGATAACCACACTATATATCTAGTACAGGAACCACACCCTATATATCTAGTACAGGTAACCACACCCCACAGATAACCACGCCCTATATATCTAGTACAGGAACCACACCCCACAGATAACCACGCCCTATATATCTAGTACAGGAATCACACCCCACAGATAACCACACCCTATATATCTAGTACAGGTAACCACACCCCACAGTTAACCACACCTTATATATCTAGTACAGGAACCACACCCCACAGATAACCACACCCTATATATCTAGTACAGGTAACCACACCCCACAGATAACCACACTATATATCTAGTACAGGAACCACACCCTATATATCTAGTACAGTTAACCACACCCCACAGATAACCACACCCTATGTATCTAGTACAGGAACCACACCCTATGTATCTAGTACAGGAACCACACCCTATATATCTAGTACAGTTAACCACACCCCACAGATAACCATAACCTATATATCTAGTACAGGAACCACACCCTATATATCTAGTGCAAGTAACTACACCTCCACAGATAACCACACCCTATATATCTAGTACAGGTAACTACACCTCCACATATAAACACACCCTATATATCTAGTACAGGTATCTACATCCCACAGGTAACTATGTCCCATATATCTAGTACAGGTAACTACATCTCACAGGTAACTATGTCCCATATATCTAGTACAGGTAACCACACCCTATATATCTAGTACAGGCAACTACACCTCCACATATAAACACACCCTATATATCTAGTACAGGTATCTACATCCCACAGGTAACTATGTCCCATATATCTAGTACAGGTAACTACATCCCACAGGTAACTGTGTCCCATATATCTAGTACAGGTAACTACATCCCACAGGTAACTGTGTCCCATATATCTAGTACAGGTAACTACATCCCACAGGTAACTGTGTCCCATATATCTAGTACAGGTAACTACATCCCACAGGTAACTGTGTCCCATATATCTAGTACAGGTAACTACATCCCACAGGTAACTATGTCCCATATATCCAGTACAGGTATCTACATCCCACAGGTAACTGTGTCCCATATATCCAGTACACGTATCTACATTCCACAGGTAACTGTTTCCCATATATCCAGAACAGGTATCTACATCCAACAGGTAAATGTGTCCCATATATCCAGTACAGGTATCTACAGCCAACAGGTAACTGTGTCCCATATATCCAGAACAGGTATCTACATCCCACAGGTAACTGTGTCCCATATATCTAGTACAGGTAACTACACCCCACAGGTAACTGTGTCCCATATATCCAGTACAGGTAACTACACCCCACAGGTAACTGTGTCCCATATATCTAGTACAGGTAACTACATCCCACAGGTAACTGTGTCCCATATATCCAGTACAGGTATCTACATCCCACAGGTAACTGTGTCCCATATATCCAGTACAGGTAACTACATTCCACAGGTAACTGTTTCCCATATATCCAGAACAGGTATCTACATCCAACAGGTAACTGTGTCCCATATATCTAGTACAGGTATCTACATTCCACAGGTAACTGTTTCCCATATATCCAGAACAGGTATCTACATCCAACAGGTAACTGTGTCCCATATATCTAGTACAGTTATCTACAGCCAACAGGTAACTGTGTCCCATATATCCAGAACAGGTATCTACATCCCACAGGTAACTGTGTCCCATATATCTAGTACAGGTAACTACATCCCACAGGTAACTGTGTCCCATATATCTAGTACAGGTAACTACATCCCACAGGTAACTGTGTCCCATATATCTAGTACAGGTAACTACATCCCACAGGTAACTGTGTCCCATATATCTAGTACAGGTAACTACATCCCACAGGTAACTATGTCCCATATATCCAGTACAGGTATCTACATCCCACAGGTAACTGTGTCCCATATATCCAGTACACGTATCTACATTCCACAGGTAACTGTTTCCCATATATCCAGAACAGGTATCTACATCCAACAGGTAAATGTGTCCCATATATCCAGTACAGGTATCTACAGCCAACAGGTAACTGTGTCCCATATATCCAGAACAGGTATCTACATCCCACAGGTAACTGTGTCCCATATATCTAGTACAGGTAACTACACCCCACAGGTAACTGTGTCCCATATATCCAGTACAGGTAACTACACCCCACAGGTAACTGTGTCCCATATATCTAGTACAGGTAACTACATCCCACAGGTAACTGTGTCCCATATATCCAGTACAGGTATCTACATCCCACAGGTAACTGTGTCCCATATATCCAGTACAGGTAACTACATTCCACAGGTAACTGTTTCCCATATATCCAGAACAGGTATCTACATCCAACAGGTAACTGTGTCCCATATATCTAGTACAGGTATCTACATTCCACAGGTAACTGTTTCCCATATATCCAGAACAGGTATCTACATCCAACAGGTAACTGTGTCCCATATATCTAGTACAGTTATCTACAGCCAACAGGTAACTGTGTCCCATATATCCAGAACAGGTATCTACATCCAACAGGTAACTGTGTCCCATATATCTAGTACAGGTATCTACATCCCACAGGTAACTGTGTCCCATATATCTAGTACAGGTAACTACACCCCACAGGTAACTGTGTCCCATATATCCAGTACAGGTAACTACACCCCACAGGTAACTGTGTCCCATATATCTAGTACAGGTAACTACACCCCACAGGTAACTGTGTCCCATATATCCAGTACAGGTAACTACACCCCACAGGTAACTGTGTCCCATATATCTAGTACAGGTAACTACACCCCACAGGTAACTGTGTCCCTTATATCCAGTACAGATAACTACATCCCACAGGTAACTGTGTCCCATATATCTAGTATAGGTATCTACATCCCACAGGTAACTGTGTCCCATATCTATATATATAAAAGAAGACTTTGTGCCTGCCAAAACACACCCAGGGGTGGTATTAAGGAGGAGTTACTGTTCCCATTGGGTGATTCAATCATGCAGGGAGTTGGCCCGCCCCCACTATGCAGCCCGCCCACCACTATCAAAGTCAGAAAAAAACAATATGGCCGCCACTTGCTCCTACACCACAGACAAACACACATGCCCCACTCACACAGCACCACACAAACACACACAGACCACCACACACACACATGCCCCACTCACACAGCACCAAACACACATGCCCCCACTCACACACACAGCACCACATACACACACAAAGCCAGAAATAAATATGGCTGACACACACACACTCACTCACCCTGACTCCCAGTGGCCTCAGCAGGACCTGTAGTGCAGCAGCAGGGGAACAAAATGGCACTCAAAGGGTTAAGGTAGGTCCTCATTGCTCACTTATTTCTTCACTGTCATCATTTCCCATGCAAGACACAGAACAGACAGCCATCAGGTACACACTTAACCCACTGACTGCCACAGGGTTGTGTATCAAGTTTTACCCCTCAGGGAGTGTGTTCAAACCCCTCACACTGTAAACTTGCATTTCCCTCCCACTTCTCCTCCTTCCCCAGCCTATTACTAACACTTTTCCATATTTTTGTTAAGCCCCGCCCCCACTCGCGATTAAGCCCCGCCCCCTTTGACCCAAATTGCCCCATTGCTCTCTCCACATCAGCACCACATGAGGGACTCCACAAGTTAACGTTCCCAGATGTTACACACACATGCCCCACTCACACAGCACCAAACACCCATACACACACACAAAGCCAGAAAGAAATATGGCTGACACACAGTCACTCACCCTGACTCCCAGTGGCCTCAGCAGGGCCTGTACTACAGCCACTGAGGAACAAAATGGCACTCAAAGGGTTAAAGTAGGTCCTCTTTACTGAATTATTTCTTCACTGTCATCATTTGCCATGCAAGACACAGGACAGACAGCCATCAGGTACACACTTAACCCACTGACTGCCACAGGGTTGTGTATCAAGTTTTACCCCTCAGGGAGTGTGTTCAAACACCTCACACTGTAAACTTGCATTTCCCTCCCACTTCTCCTCCTTCCCCAGCCTATTACTAACACTTTTCCTCATTTATGTTAAGCCCCGCCCACTTTTAACCCAGATTGCCCCATTTGTCTCTCCACATCAGCACCATATCAGTCCCCTCTAGGGACTTCACAAGTCAATGTTCACAGGTATGAATACACTTCCCACTGCTATTTATCTCTCACATGCCTCTCTATACCTTAACCATTTGAGTGCCAGAGGGGTGCACAACTCATGCACGCATGTGTTTCTGCTCATATATGTTGTGTGTGTACATCTCTGTTACATATGTGTGTCAATGTGTGCATCTCCGGTGTGTCTGTGTGTGTGTATGTGTTTTGCATGTTTCTGCCGCTCAATGTGTGTATGTGCATACCTCCCAACATTTCACATGGCCAAAGAGGGACACTGTAGTTTTAGGGGATATTGTTGAGGGCGTGGCTGGTGGGCGGGGCATTAGTAATAATTTTTAGGTTATTTCATGACCTATTACTGGTTATTTATGTAACTGAATAAATGATTTCGTGCAAGACCAAAGTATTTTATTTGCACAGACTAATGTATAAACACATATACTGAAGTTTATTGCTGTACAGCAAAGTAGTACACACCACACAGTCAGGGCTGGTGCAAGGATTTTTGCCACCCTAGGCAAAACCTAATTTTGCTGCCCATTTCGCTCCGCCCCTTGTGTCCCACCCCTTTATACCCTGCCTACTTATACTCAACCTCTTTTCATGATTGTCCTCTCTCTGCCCCCTGAGCCAGTCTGCCCCTGGTCTGGAGATGCCTGTAAGAGATGCCCCCCACCATCTCCAACTTGCCCCTTATCAGCTTCACTTTGGACCACCAGCTCCACTTTGCCCCTATCAGCTCTACTTTGTCCCCCATCACCTCCAACTTGCCACCATCAGCTCCACCTTGCCCCCCATCTGCTCTAACGTGCCCCCACCACCTCCATTTTGCCCCTTCAGCTCCAACTTGCCCCCTCAGCTCCACTTTGACCCCCATCCTCTCCAACTTACCCCCATCAGCTCCACCTTGCCCCCCATCCGCTCCAACTTGCCCCCACCAGCTCCAACTTGCCCCCACCAGCTCCACTATGCCCTCTCAGCTCCACTATGCCCCCATCAGCTCCAACTTGCCACCATCAGCTCCACCTTGCCCCCCATCCGCTCCAACTTGCCCCTATCAGCTCCACTTTGCCCCCCATCTGCTCTAACGTGCCCCCACCAGCTTCACTTTGCCCCCTCTTCAGCTTCACTTTGCCCCCTCAGCTCCAACTTGCCCCCTCAGCTCCAACTTGCCCCCATCAGCTCCCACTTTGACCCCCATCCTCTCCAACTTACCCCCATCAGCTCCACCTTGCCCCCCATCCGCTCCAACTTGCCCCCACCAGCTCCACTATGCCCTCTCAGCTCCAACTTTCCCCTATCAGCTCCACTATGCCCCCCAGCAGCTCCAACTTGCCACCATCCGCTCCAACTTTCCCCCCCACCAGATCCACTTTGCCCCCCCTCAGCTCCACTTTGCCCCCCCTCAGCTCCAACTTGCCCCCCCCTCAGCTCCACTTTGACCCTCATCCGCTCCAACTTGCCCCCATCATCTCCACTTTGCCCCACATCCGTTCCAACTTACCCCCTCAGCTCCACTATGCCCCCTCAGCTCCAACTTGTCCCCCATCACATACCTGTAGCTCCCGCGCAGTCTTCTCTTCAGTAATGCAGAGCGAGGCGGGAGATCATGACTCCCAGCGCGCTCTGCATTACTAAAGATCCGACCCAATGAGGGAGCGCTGGTAGCAACACAGACCTGACTGTGTTGTGGTTTCCGGCGTGGTGTGTGCGGGCGCAGCTCTTCTCCGCTGCATGCCCGCGCCCCCAGTACGTGTGCGCCCTAGGCTGGTGCCTAACTCGCCTATAGGTGGAGCCGGCCCTGCACACAGTCTGACCTCCTAAAAAGAGGGACAACAGGGTGGGAAAGAGGGACAGAGGGATTTGGCGCTCAAAGAGGGACTGTCCCTCCTAAAGAGGGACACTTGGGATGTATGGTATGTGTCTGCCTGTGTGTTGCATATGTCTGTGTTTATCAGTGTGTCTGCATTTCACACACGTGCGCCCAATGGTCATAACATGACGGGCAACGCCGTCCCACATTGCTAGTATCCAATAAAGGTAACTACACCCCACAGGTAACTGTGTCCCATATATCCAGTATAGGTATCTACACCCCACAGGTAACTGTGTCCCATATATCTTGTACAGGTGTCTATATCCCACAGGTAACTGTGTCCCATAAATCCAGTATAGGTATCTACATCCCACAGGTAACTGTGTCCCATATATCTAGTAGAGGTATCTACAGCCAACAGGTAACTGTGTCCCATATATCCAGTATAGGTATCTACATCCAACAGGTAACTTTGTCCCATATAGCCAGTACAGGTAAGTACACCCCACAGGTAACTGTGTCCCATATATCCAGTATAGGTATCTACACCCCACAGGTAACTGTGTCCCATATATCTTGTACAGGTGTCTACACCCCACAGGTAACTATGTCCCATATATCTTGTACAGGTGTCTATATCCCACAGGTAACTGTGCCCCATAAATTCAGTATAGGTATCTACATCCCAGAGGTAACTGTGTCCCAAATATCTAGTACAGGTATCTACATCCCACAGGTAACTGTGTCCCATATATCTAGTAGAGGTATCTACACCCCACAGGTAACTGTGTCCCATATATCCAGTATAGGTATCTACACCCCACAGGTAACTGTGTCCCATATATCTTGTACAGGTGTCTACACCCCACAGGTAACTATGTCCCATATATCTTGTACAGGTGTCTATATCCCACAGGTAACTGTGCCCCATAAATTCAGTATAGGTATCTACATCCCAGAGGTAACTGTGTCCCAAATATCTAGTACAGGTAACTACATCCAACAGGTAACTGTGTCCCAAATATCTAGTACAGGTATCTACATCCCACAGGTAACTATTTCCCATATATCTAGTACAGGTATCTACATCCCACAGGTAACTGTGTCCCATATATCTAGTACAGGTAACTACATCCCACAGGTAACTGTGTCCCATATATCTAGTACAGGTAACTACATCCCACAGGTAACTATGTCTCATATATCCAGTACAGGTATCTACATCCCACAGGTAAATGTGTCCCATATATCCAGTACAGGTATCTACATTCCACAGGTAACTGTGTCCCATATATCTAGTATAGGTATCTACATTCCACAGGTAACTGTTTCCCATATATCCAGAACAGGTATCTACATCCAACAGGTAAATGTGTCCCATATATCCAGTACAGGTATCTACAGCCAACAGGTAACTGTGTCCCATATATCCAGTACAGGTAACTACACCCCACAGGTAACTGTGTCCCATATATCTAGTACAGGTAACTACATCCCACAGGTAACTATTTCCCATATATCTAGTACAGGTATCTACATCCCACAGGTAACTGTGTCCCATATATCTAGTACAGGTAACTACATCCCACAGGTAACTGTGTCCATTATATCTAGTACAGGTAACTACATCCCACAGGTAACTGTGTCCCATATATCCAGTACAGGTATCTACATCCCACAGGTAACTGTGTCCCATATATCCAGTACAGGTATCTACATCCCACAGGTAACTGTGTCCCATATATCCAGTACACGTATCTACATCCCACAGGTAACTGTTTCCCATATATCCAGAACAGGTATCTACATCCAACAGGTAAATGTGTCCCATATATCCAGTACAGTTATCTACAGCCAACAGGTAACTGTGTCCCATATATCCAGAACAGGTATCTACATCCCACAGGTAACTGTGTCCCATATATCCAGTACAGGTATCTACATCCCACAGGTAACTGTGTCCCATATATCCAGTACAGGTATCTACATCCAACAGGTAACTGTGTCCCATATATCTTGTACAGGTGTCTATATCCCACAGGTAACTGTGTCCCATAAATCCAGTATAGGTATCTACATCCCACAGGTAACTGTGTCCCATATATCTAGTAGAGGTATCTACAGCCAACAGGTAACTTTGTCCCATATATCCAGAACAGGTATCTATATCCCACAGGTAACTGTGTCCCATATATCCAGTACAGGTATCTACATCCCACAGGTAACTGTGTCCCATATATCCAGTACAGGTATCTACATCCCACAGGTAACTGTGTCCCATATAACCAGTTCAATTACCTGTGCCCCATATATCTGATACAGATAATTGTGTCCCATATAACCAATTCAGATAACTATGTCCCATATGTCTGGTATGGATAACTATATCCATATATCCAGTACAGGTAACTATACAGGATATACTGATTCAGAATATTTCTCTTGCAGCCATCCCAGTGATGAGAAAGACTCTTCCTTTTCCCGCAATATTTCTGCTGCTAGCCTGGGATCCCTGCTGGGACATCACAGCACTAATCACGTGTCCCAAAACAGTGAATCCAACCTGACCGACCCCCTTATGGGTGGAGACCCTTGTGAACAGGAGACTAAGATTGACATGGATCGGGAGGTAAAATATTGGAAGGAGAGAGGGGTAATATGGACAGAGAAAAGAGACATCTGGGGGCAGAGATGAGATGTGGGACAATCTGAAGAGAGAGAGAGAGATATTGAGGACAGCACAAGCTAGGGCGAGTATAGGTATGTCAGTCTTAAGATAGAGGACAAGATAGATTAGTATGATGGGAAAGAGAGACAGAGGGATGGGACATGATGGCGAAAGATGGGACACGATGGAGAGATGGGACATGACGGAGAGTGAGAGATGGGACATGAGGGAGAGCGAGAGATGGGACATGAGGGAGAGCGAGAGATGGGACATGAGGGAGAGCGAGAGATGGGACATGACGGAGAGCGAGAGATGGGACATGACGGAGAGAGAGAGATGGGACATGACGGAGAGCGAGAGATGGGACATGACGGAGAGAGAGAGATGGGACATGAGGGAGAGCGAGAGATGGGACATGAGGGAGAGAGAGAGATGGGACATGAGGGAGAGTGAGAGATGGGACATGAGGGAGAGTGAGAGATGGGACATGAGGGAGAGTGAGAGATGGGACATGAGGGAGAGAGAGAGATGGGACATGAGGGAGAGCGAGAGATGGGACATGACGGAGAGCGAGAGATGGGACATGAGGGAGAGAGAGAGATGGGACATGAGGGAGAGCGAGAGATGGGACATGACGGAGAGCAAGAGATGGGAAATGACTGAGAGAGAGTGAGAGATGGGACATGAGGGAGAGAGAGAGATGAGATATGAGGGAGGAGATTTGGGGCATACTAGACACAAGGTAGGAGAGATGGGCTTGCTGGAGAAAGAGGGGGTTCAGGTAGAGTAGAGAGATGGTACAGGTTGTTGGGGGGGCATGAGACATGCTGGTGTGAATGATATTGAGAGAAGTGGCTCAATCAGCAAAAATGAGTGGACTAGCTAAGAGAGAGACAAGCTAGTACTGTATATATGGGCTACCATACTCCACAACAGACATGTCTACTGGTTATTCAGATGATCATGTCACTGCTACTGCAGATAGGGAGGCTTGATGTGAGTGATCTCTTGAGAACCACTGAATTATTTCTTGCCTCCCTTTGTATGTTCTGCAGAGAGAATCCATTCCTTCTCTCCCCTCCATTCAACGTTCAAAGTCTAAACACGAACTGAAGCTGTTAGAGAAGATTCCAGAGAATGCGGAGGCCAGTGTGGTTCTTGTGGGTAAGTTCATGGACTGAAGCCACAAAGTGATTTGAGAGGCTTGTAGAGGGGGTTATTATTTGCACCCAGTTTCTCATTGCCAAATTCATAGAACAAGTTCTGCTGGACATGACATTGACTCACTCATCCGGGACATTCACTCACCCTGTCATGTAGATGAAGAGAAATTGATGGTATGTGATAAGACATCATATAGACAGGTGTATAGGTCATGTGAAGTCATACAGACAGGTGTATAGGTCATGTGAAGTCATACAGACAGGTGTATAGGACTTGTGAAGTCATACAGACAGGTGTATAGGACGTGTGAAGTCATACAGACAGGTGTATAGGAAATGTGAAGTCATACAGACAGGTGTATAGGACGTGTGAAGTCATATAGACAGGTATATAGGACATGTGAAGTCATACAGATAGGTATATAGGACGTGTGAAGTCATAGAGACAGGTGTATAGGTCATGTGAAGTCATATAGACAGGTATATAGGACGTGTGAAGTCATATAGACAGGTGTAGAGGACGTGTGAAGTCATATAGACAGGTGTATAGGACATGTGAAGTCATACAGACAGGTGTATAGGACGTGTGAAGTCATACAGACAGGTATATAGGACGTGTGAAGTCATATAGACAGGTGTAGAGGACGTGTGAAGTCATACAGACAGGTGTATAGGAAATGTGAAGTCATACAGACAGGTGTATAGGACGTGTGAAGTCATATAGACAGGTATATAGGACATGTGAAGTCATACAGATAGGTATATAGGACGTGTGAAGTCATAGAGACAGGTGTATAGGTCATGTGAAGTCATATAGACAGGTATATAGGACGTGTGAAGTCATATAGACAGGTGTAGAGGACGTGTGAAGTCATATAGACAGGTGTATAGGACATGTGAAGTCATACAGACAGGTGTATAGGACGTGTGAAGTCATACAGACAGGTATATAGGACGTGTGAAGTCATACAGACAGGTATATAGGAAATGTGAAGTCATACACACAGGTGTATAGGAAATGTGAAGTCATATAGACAGGTGTATAGGACATGTGAAGTCATATAGACAGGTGTACAGGACATGTGAGGTCATATAGACAGGTGTATAGGACGTGTGAAGTCATACAGACAAGTGTACAGGACATGTGAAGTCATATAGACAGGTGTATAGGTCATGTGAAGTCATACAGACAGGTGTACAGGACGTGTGAAGTCATATAGACAGGTGTATAGGACATGTGTAGTCATACAGACAGGTGTATAGGACGTGTGAAGTCATATAGACAGGTGTATAGGACGTGTGAAGTCATATAGACAGGTGTATAGGTCATGTGAAGTCATACAGACAGGTGTATAGGTCATGTGAAGTCATACAGACAGGTGTACAGGACGTGTGAAGTCATATAGACAGGTGTATAGGAAATGTGAAGTCATACAGACAGGTGTATAGGACATGTGTAGTCATACAGACAGGTGTACAGGACATGTGAAGTCATATAGACAGGTGTACAGGACATGTGAAGTCATACAGACAGGTATATAGGACGTGTGAAGTCATACAGACAGGTGTATAGGAAATGTGAAGTCATACAGACAGGTGTATAGGACGTGTGAAGTCATACAGACAGGTGTATAGGACGTGTGAAGTCATATAGACAGGTGTATAGGACGTGTGAAGTCATATAGACAGGTGTATAGGACGTGTGAAGTCATACAGACAGGTATATAGGACGTGTGAAGTCATACAGACAGGTGTATAGGAAATGTGAAGTCATACAGACAGGTGTATAGGACATGTGAAGTCATATAGACAGGTGTATAGGACGTGTGAAGTCATACAGACAGGTGTATAGGACATGTGAAGTCATACAGACAGGTGTATAGGACGTGTGAAGTCATATAGACAGGTGTATAGGACGTGTGAAGTCATACAGACAGGTATATAGGACGTGTGAAGTCATACAGACAGGTGTATAGGAAATGTGAAGTCATACAGACAGGTGTATAGGACGTGTGAAGTCATATAGACAGGTGTATAGGACGTGTGAAGTCATACAGACAGGTATATAGGACGTGTGAAGTCATACAGACAGGTGTATAGGACATGTGAAGTCATACAGACAGGTGTATAGGACGTGTGAAGTCATATAGACAGGTGTATAGGACGTGTGAAGTCATACAGACAGGTATATAGGACGTGTGAAGTCATACAGACAGGTGTATAGGAAATGTGAAGTCATACAGACAGGTGTACAGGACATGTGAAGTCATACAGACAGGTGTATAGGACATGTGAAGTCATACAAACAGGTGTATAGGACGTGTGAAGTCATATAGACAGGTGTATAGGACGTGTGAAGTCATACAGACAGGTGTATAGGACGTGTGAAGTCATACAGACAGGTGTATAGGACGTGTGAAGTCATATAGACAGGTGTATAGGACGTGTGAAGTCATACAGACAGGTGTATAGGACATGTGAAGTCATATAGACAGGTGTATAGGACGTGTGAAGTCATAAAGACAGGTGTACAGGACATGTGAAGTCATATAGACAGGTGTACAGGACGTGTGAAGTCATACAGACAGGTGTACAGGACATGTGAAGTCATACAGACAGGTATATAGGACATGTGAAGTCATACAGACAGGTGTATAGGACATGTGAAGTCATACAGACAGGTGTATAGGACATGTGAAGTCATACAGACAGGTGTATAGGACGTGTGAAGTCATACAGACAGGTATATAGGACGTGTGAAGTCATACAGACAGGTGTATAGGACGTGTGAAGTCATACAGACAGGTGTATAGGAAATGTGAAGTCATATAGACAGGTGTATAGGACGTGTGAAGTCATACAGACAGGTGTACAGAACGTGTGAAGTCATACAGACAGGTGTACAGGACATGTGAAGTCATACAGACAGGTGTATAGGTCATGTGAAGTCATACAGACAGGTGTATAGGAAATGTGAAGTCATACAGACAGGTGTATAGGTCATGTGAAGTCATATAGACAGGTGTATAGGACATGTGAAGTCATACAGACAGGTGTACAGGACATGTGAAGTCATATAGACAGGTGTATAGGTCATGTGAAGTCATACAGACAGGTGTACAGGACATGTGAAGTCATACAGACAGGTGTACAGGACGTGTGAAGTCATATAGACAGATATATAGGACGTGTGAAGTCATATAGACAGGTGTATAGGAAATGTGAAGTCATACAGACAGGTGTATAGGTCATGTGAAGTCATACAGACAGGTATATAGGACGTGTGAAGTCATAGAGACAGGTGTATAGGTCATGTGAAGTCATACAGACAGGTATATAGGACGTGTGAAGTCATACAGACAGGTGTATAGGAAATGTGAAGTCATACAGACAGGTGTACAGGACGTGTGAAGTCATATAGACAGGTGTATAGGACGTGTGAAGTCATATAGACAGGTGTATAGGACATGTGAAGTCATACAGACAGGTGTATAGGACATGTGAAGTCATACAGACAGGTGTATAAGACATGTGAAGTCATACAGACAGGTGTACAGGACATGTGAAATCATATAGACAGGTGTATAGGACATGTGAAGTCATATAGACAGATGTAGAGGACACGTAAAGACATATAGACAGGTGTATAGGACATGTGAAGTCATACAGACAGGTGTACAGGACATGTGAAGTCATACAGACAGGTGTATAGGACGTGTGAAGTCATACAGACAGGTGTATAGGACATGTGAAGTCATACAGACAGGTGTATAGGACGTGTGAAGTCATACAGACAGGTGTATAGGACGTGTGAAGTCATACAGACAGGTGTATAGGACGTGTGAAGTCATATAGACAGGTGTATAGGACATGTGAAGTCATACAGACAGGTGTACAGGACATGTGAAGTCATACAGACAGGTGTATAGGACGTGTGAAGTCATATAGACAGGTGTATAGGACATGTGAAGTCATACAGACAGGTGTATAGGACGTGTGAAGTCATACAGACAGGTGTATAGGACGTGTGAAGTCATATAGACAGGTGTATAGGACGTGTGAAGTCATACAGACAGGTGTATAGGACGTGTGAAGTCATACAGACAGGTGTACAGGACGTGTGAAGTCATACAGACAGGTGTATAGGACGTGTGAAGTCATATAGACAGGTGTACAGGACGTGTGAAGTCATACAGACAGGTGTATAGGACGTGTGAAGTCATATAGACAGGTGTACAGGACGTGTGAAGTCATACAGACAGGTGTATAGGACGTGTGAAGTCATATAGACAGGTGTATAGGACATGTGAAGTCATACAGACAGGTGTATAGGACGTGTGAAGTCATATAGACAGGTGTACAGGACGTGTGAAGTCATGCAGACAGGTGTATAGGACGTGTGAAGTCATACAGACAGGTGTAGAGGACATGTGAAGTCATACAGACAGGTGTATAGGACGTGTGAAGTCATACAGACAGGTGTATAGGACATGTGAGGTCATATAGACAGGTGTAGAGGACATGTGAAATCATATAGACAGGTGTATAGGACATGTGAAGTCATATAGACAGGTATATAGGACATGTTAGGTCATACAGACAGGTGTAGAGGATGTGAAGTCATATAGACAGGTGTATAGGACATGTGAAGTCATATAGACAGGTATATAGGACATGTTAGGTCATACAGACAGGTGTATAGGACATGTGAAGTCATATAGACAGGTGTATAGGAAATGTGAAGTCATATAGACAGGTATATAGGACATGTTAGGTCATACAGACAGGTGTATAGGACATGTGAAGTCATACAGACAGGTGTATAGGACGTGTGAAGTCATACAGACAGGTGTATAGGACATGTGAAGTCATATAGACAGGTATATAGGACATGTTAGGTCATACAGACAGGTGTATAGGACATGTGAAGTCATACAGACAGGTGTATAGGTCATGTGAAGTCATACAGACAGGTGTATAGGAAATGTGAAGTCATATAGACAGGTATATAGGACATGTGAAGTCATACAGACAGGTATATAGGACGTGTGAAGTCATATAGACAGGTGTATAGGTCATGTGAAGTCATACAGACAGGTGTATAGGACGTGTGAAGTCATACAGACAGGTGTATAGGACGTGTGAAGTCATATAGACAGGTGTATAGGACATGTGAAGTCATATAGACAGGTGTATAGGACATGTGAAGTCATACAGACAGGTGTATAGGACATGTGAAGTCATACAGACAGGTGTATAGGACGTGTGAAGTCATATAGACAGGTGTATAGGTCATGTGAAGTCATACAGACAGGTGTATAGGACGTGTGAAATCATATAGACAGGTGTAGAGGACATGTGAAGTCATATAGACAGGTGTATAGGACGTGTGAAATCATATAGACAGGTGTAGAGGACATGTGAAGTCATACAGACAGGTGTATAGGACATGTGAAGTCCTACAGACAAGTGTATAGGACATGTGAGGTCATATAGACAAGTGTCTAGGATGCGTGAAGAGGTCTTATAGGAATAGACGTGTAGAGAAGAGGCCATGTGGTTATGCTGGAGGGGTAGTATAGAGAGAGAGAGTCATGTTGTTAATTTGGTGTGAGGACTTGTAGATAAACAGTATGTTGTTAATCTGTCCTGGGGGGGGACATACAGACAAAGGCCATGAAGTTAAAAGTGAACATGTAAAGTGTTGTTTTTAGCCGGGGGTGAGCGGGAGCATGCAGAGAAAGAGTCATGTTCTGAATCTGGGGGGACATGAGTCTCAGTTGGTGTGGTGAAGTGTAGAGACATTGTCACTATGGTTATTGATGTACTTGTGTCAGTCATTGCTGCACATTTCTGTGTATGATCATTGTGACTGTGTATGTATCAGTGTATGATCATTGTGACTGTGTATTTATCAGTGTAGGATCGGTGTGATAGTGTCTTTATCAGTGTATGATCATTGTGACTGTGTATTTATCAGTGTAGGATCGGTGTGATTGTGTCTGTATCAGTGTATGATCATTGTGACTGTGTATTTATCAGTGTAGGATCGGTGTGATTGTGTCTGTATCAGTGTAGGATCGGTGTGATTGTGTCTGTATCAGTGTATGATCATTGTGACTGTGTATTTATCAGTGTAGGATCGGTGTGATTGTGTCTTTATCAGTGTATGATCATTGTGACTGTGTATTTATCAGTGTAGGATCGGTGTGATTGTGTCTGTATCAGTGTATGATCAGTGTGATTGTCTTTATCAGTGTAGGATCGGTGTGATTGTGTCTGTATCAGTGTATAATCATTGTGATTGTCTTTATCAGTGTAGGATCGGTGTGTGATAGTGTCTGTATCAGTGTGTGATCAGTGTGATTGTCTGTATCAGTGTAGGATCGGTGTGATTGTGTCTGTATCAGTGTGTGATCATTGTGATTGTCTTTATCAGTGTATGATCGGTGTGATTGTGTCTGTATCAGTGTAATTGTGTCTGTATCAGTGTATGATCTGTGTGATTGTGTCTATATCAGTGTATGATCTGTGTGATTGTGTCTGTATCAGTGTATGATCTGTGTGATTGTGTCTGTATCAGTGTAGGATCTGTGTGATTGTGTATGATCATTGTGACTGTGTATTTATCAGTGTAGGATCGGTGTGATTGTGTCTGTATCAGTGTATGATCATTGTGATTGTGTCTGTATCTATATATATAAAAGAAGACTTTGTGCCTGCCAAAACACACCCAGGGGTGGTATTAAGGAGGAGTTACTGTTCCCATTGGGTGATTCAGTCATGCAGGGATTTGGCCCGCCCACTATGCAGCCCGCCCACCACTATCAAAGTCAGAAAAAAACAATATGGCCGCCACTTGCTCCTACACCACAGACAAACACACATGCCCCACTCACACACACACACACAGACCACCACACACACATGCCCCACTCACACACACACACATGCCCCACTCACACAGCACCAAACAGACATGCTCCCACTTACACACACAGCACCACATACACACACAAAGCCAGAAATAAATATGGCTGACACACACACACACACAGTCACTCACCCTGACTCCCAGTGGCCTCAGCAGGACCTGTAGTGCAGCAGCAGGGGAACAAAATGGCACTCAAAGGGTTAAGGTAGGCCCTCATTGCTCAATTATTTCTTCACTGTCATCATTTCCCATGCAAGACACAGGACAGACAGCAATCAGGTACACACTTAACCCACTGACTGCCACAGGGTTTGTTTATCAAGTTTTACCCCCTCAGGGAGTGTGTTCAAACCCCTCACACTGTAAACTTGCATTTCCCTCCCACTTCTCCTCCTCCCCAGCCTATTACTAACACTTTTCCATATTTTTGTTAAGCCCCGCCCCCAGTCGTGATTAAGCCCCGCCCCCTTTAACCCAAATTGCCCCATTGCTCTCTCCACATCAGCACCACATGAGGGACTCCACAAGTTAACGTTCCCAGATGTTACACACTCATGCCCCACTCACACAGCACCAAACACCCATACACACACACACAAAGCCAGAAAGAAATATGGCTGACATACAGTCACTCACCCTGACTCCCAGTGGCCTCAGCAGGGCCTGTACTACAGCCACTGAGGAACAAAATGGCACTCAAAGGGTTAAAGTAGGTCCTCTTTACTGAATTATTTCTTCACTGTCATCATTTGCCATGCAAGACACAGGACAGACAGCCATCAGGTACACACTTAACCCACTGACTGCCACAGGGTTGTGTATCAAGTTTTACCCCTCAGGGAGTGTGTTCAAACCCCTCACACTGTAAACTTGCATTTCCCTCCCACTTCTCCTCCTTCCCCAGCCTATTACTAACACTTTTCCTCATTTATGTTAAGCCCCGCCCCCTACTCACAATAAAGCCCCGCCCACTTTTAACCCAGATTGCCCCATTTGTCTCTCCACATCAGCACCACATCAGTCCCCTCTAGGGACTACACAAGTCAATGTTCACAGGTATGAATGCACTTCCCACTGCTATTTATCTCTGACATGCCTCTCTATACGTTAACCATTTGAGTGCCAGACGGGTGCACAACTCATGAGCGCATGTGTTTCTGCTCATATATGTTGCGTGTGTGTTTGTGTACATCTCTGTTACATATGTGTGTCTATGTGTGCATCTCCGGTGTGTCTGTGTGTGTGTATGTGTTTTGCATGTTTCTGCTGCTCACTGTGTGTATGTGCATACCTCCCAACATTTCACATGGCCAAAGAGGGACACGTTAGTTTTAGGTGATATTGTTGGGGGCGTGGCTGGTGGGCGGGGCATTAGTAATAATTTTTAGGTTATTTCATGACCTATTACTGGCTATTTATGTAACTGAATAAATGATTTAGTGCAAGACCAAAGTATTTTATTTGGACAGACTAATGTATAAACACATATACTGAAGTTTATTGCTTTATTGCTGTAGAGCAAAGTAGTACACACCACACAGTCAGGGCTGGTGCAAGGATTTTTGCCACCCTAGGCAAAACCTAATTTTGCTGCCCATTTCGCTCCGCCCCTTGTGTCCCACCCCTTTATACCCTGCCTACTTATACTCAACCTCTTTTCATGATTGTCCTCTCTCTGCCCCCTGAGCCAGTCTGCCCCTGGTCTGGAGATGCCTGTAAGAGATGCCCCCCACCAGCTCCAACTTGCCCCTTATCAGCTTCACTTTGGACCACCAGCTCCACTTTGCCCCTATCAGCTCCACTTTGTCCCCATCAACTCCAACTTGCCGCCTCAGCTCCAACTTGCCCCCCATCAGCTCCACTATGCCCTCCATCACCTCCAACTTGCCACCATCAGCTCCACCTTGCCCCCCATCTGCTCTAACTTGCCCCCACCAGCTCCATTTTGCCCCTTCAGCTCCAACTTGCCCCCTCAGCTCCACTTTGACCCCCATCCTCTCCAACTTACCCCCATCAGCTCCACCTTGCCCCCCATCCGCTCCAACTTGCCCCCACCTGCTCCACTATGCCCTCTCAGCTCCACTATGCCCCCATCAGCTCCAACTTGCCACCATCAGCTCCACCTTGCCCCCCATCCGCTCCAACTTGCCCCCATCAGCTCCACTTTGCCCCCCATCTGCTCTAACGTGCCCCCACCAGCTTCACTTTGCCCCCTTTTCAGCTTCACTTTGCCCCCTCAGCTCCAACTTGCCCCCTCAGCTCCAACTTGCCCCCATCAGCTCCACTTTGACCCCCATCCTCTCCAACTTACCCCCATCAGCTCCACCTTGCCCCCCATCCGCTCCAACTTGCCCCCACCAGCTCCACTATGCCCTCTCAGCTCCAACTTTCCCCTATCAGCTCCACTATGCCCCCCAGCAGCTCCAACTTGCCACCATCCGCTCCAACTTGCCCCCCCATCCGCTCCAACTTGCCCCACCAGCTCCACTTTGCGCCCCCTCAGCTCCAACTTGCTCCCCCTCAGCTCCACTTTGACCCTCATCCGCTCCAACTTGCCCCCACCAGCTCCAACTTGCCCCCATCATCTCCACTTTGCCCCACATCCGCTCCAACTTACCCCCTCAGCTCCACTATGCCCCCTCAGCTCCAACTTGCCCCCCATCACATACCTGTAGCTCCCGCGCAGTCTTCTCTTCAGTAATGCAGAGCGCGGCATGAATCCCAGCGCGCTCTGCCTTACTAAAGATCCGACCCAATAAGGGAGCGCTGTAGCAACACAGACCTGACTGTGTTGTGGTTCCCGGCGTGGTGTGTGCGGGCGCAGCTCTTCTCCGCTGCATGCCTGCGCCCCCAGTACGTGTGCGCCCTAGGCTGGTGCCTACCTCGCCTATAGGTGGAGCCGGCCCTGCACACAGTCTGACCTCCTAAAAAGAGGGACAACAGGGTGGGAAAGAGGGACAGAGGGATTTGGCCTTCAAAGAGGGGCTGTCCCTCCTAAAGAGGGACACTTGGGATGTATGGTATGTGTCTGCCTGTGTGTTGCATATGTCTGTGTTTATCAGTGTGTCTGCATTTCACACACGTGCGCCCAATGGTCATAACATGACGGGCAACGCCGTCCCACATTGCTAGTATAATAATATAATAATAATCCTTTATTTATATAGCGCACACAGATTCCGCAGCGCTTTACACTCATATTGGTTCCTGTCCCCATTGGGGCTCACAATCTAAATTCACCTATCAGTATGTTTTTGGAGTGTGGGAGGAAACCGGAGTACCCGGAGGAAACCCACGCAAACACAGTGAGAACATACAAACTCATTGCAGATGTTATGCTTGGTGGGATTTGAACCCAGGACCCCAGCGCTGCAAGGCAACAGTGCTAACCACTGAGCCTCCGTGCTGCCATATCATATCAGTGTATGATCTATGTGATTGTCTTTATCAGTGTACAATCAGTGTGATTGTGTCTGTATCAGTGTAGGATCGGTGTGATTGTGTCCGTATCAGTATATGATCTGTGTGATTGTGTATTTATCAGTGTATGATTGTTGTGATTGTGTATTTATCAGTGTGTGATTGTGTCTGTATCAGTTTATGATGGGATTGTGTCTGCATCAGTGTACGATCTGTGTGATAGTGTCTATATCAGTGTATGATCTGTGTGATAGTGTCTGTATCAGTGTATGATCTGTGTGATTGTGTCTATATCAGTGTATGATCTGTGTGATTGTGTCTGCATCAGTGTACGATCTGTGTGATTGTGTCTGTATCAGTGTGTGATCGGTGTGATTGTGTCTATTAGTATATGATTGGTTGTTGGGGCAATTACCTGGATCGCTGCCTGAAGAGATACCTTTCACCCTCTTATTATTAGTCTATCTATGAAATCTATGTCAATTACCGGTATACCGGGGGCCTGTAAAGTTCGCAAAGAAAAACACACACACAACAGCGTATACAATACAAGCTCTCTCTTTATTCTTATCATACAAAACCTTTATAGCCCTATACAGCCCCCTCCCCTACAGGGAGGGGCGAGGTGCACAGTTTCACAGTTTCAACATAGAACAGAAAATTATAAAAAAAACAGAAAAGCCAAACTTGTTCACAGGAAGGGGGAGAAGAGGAGAGAATGCAGATAACAGCTCCTGCAGTATCCTATCACCTCCCCCGTGGGGTTTTGGATATTCTGCACATTCTATCATAACGGCCTTGAGGAACTAGAACAGACCAGTCTGGTGGTTTCCTCCCTAGTACATAGATTTCTGCAGAATCAGTCAAATGTAACTATTAACCCTATAGGTACCGAACATAAGTATTACACACCTTATCCCTGTTCCCTTCATTGGTGTGATTGTGTCTTTATCAGTGTATAATCAGTGTGTGATTGTGTCTGTATCAGTGTGTGATCTGTGTGATTGTGTCTGTATCAGTGTGTGATTGTGTCTATATCAGTGTGTGATCTGTGTGATAGTGTCTATATCAGTGTGTGATCAGTGTGATTGTGTCTATTAGTATATGATTGGTGTGATTGTGTCTTTATCAGTGTATGATCTGTGTCTGATTGTGTCTGTATCAGTGTATGATCGATGGGATTGTGTCTATATCAGTGTGTGATCTGTGTGATAGTGTCTATATCAGTGTGTGATCTGTGTGCTTGTGTCTATATCAGTGTACGATGTACATTCTGTGTGATTGTGTCTTTATCAGTGTATAATCAGTGTGTGATTGTGTCTGTGTCAGTGTGTGATCTGTGTGATTGTGTCTATATCAGTGTGTGATAGTGTCTATATCAGTGTATGATCAGTGTGATAGTGTCTGTATCAGTGTGTGATCTGTGTGATAGTGTCTATATCAGTGTATGATCTGTGTGATAGTGTCTATATCAGTGTATGATCAGTGTGATAGTGTGTATATCAGTGTGTGATCTGTGTGATAGTGTCTGTATCAGTGTGTGATCTGTGTGATAGTGTCTATATCAGTGTATGATCAGTGTGATAGTGTCTGTATCAGTGTGTGATCTGTGTGATAGTGTCTATATCAGTGTGTGATCTGTGTGATAGTGTGTATATCAGTGTTTGATCTGTGTGATAGTGTCTATATCAGTGTGTGATCTGTGTGATAGTGTGTATATCAGTGTGTGATCTGTGTGATTGTGTCTATATCAGTGTATGATCTGTGTGATAGTGTGTATATCAGTGTATGATCAGTGTGATTGTGTCTATATCAGTGTATGATCTGTGTGATAGTGTGTATATCAGTGTATGATCGGTGTGATAGTGTCTGTATCAGTGTGTGATCAGTGTGATTGTGTCTGTATCAGTGTGTGATAGTGTCTGTATCAGTGTGGGATCAGTGTGATTGTGTCTGTATCAGTGTGTGATCTGTGTGATAGCGTGTATATCAGTGTATGATCTGTGTGATAGTGTTTGTATCAGTGTGTGATCAGTGTGATTGTGTCTGGATCAGTGTGTGATCTATGTGATAGTGTCTGTATCAGTGTATGATCTGTGTGATTGTGCCTTTATCAGTGTGTGATCTGTGTGATAGTGTCTATATCAGTGTGTGATCTGTGTGATAGTGTCTGTATCAGTGTGTGATCGGTGTGATTGTGTCTGGATCAGTGTGTGATCTATGTGATAGTGTCTGTATCAGTGTATGATCTGTGTGATTGTGCCTTTATCAGTGTGTGATCTGTGTGATAGTGTCTATATCAGTGTGTGATCTGTGTGATAGTGTCTGTATCAGTGTGTGATCGGTGTGATTGTGTATTTATCAGTGTGTGATCGGTGTGATAGTGTCTGTATCAGTGTGTGATCTGTGTGATAGTGTCTATATCAGTGTATGATCTGTGTGATTGTGTCTGTATCAGTGTGTGATCTGTGTGATAGTGTCTATATCAGTGTGTGATCTGTGTGATAGTGTGTATATCAGTGTATGATCTGTGTGATAGTGTCTGTATCAGTGTATAATCTGTGTGATAGTGTCTGTATCAGTGTGTGATCTGTGTGATAGTGTCTATATCAGTGTGTGATCTGTGTGATTGTGTCTGTATCAGTGTATGATCTGTGTGATTGTGTCTATATCAGTGTGTGATCTGTGTGATAGTGTCTATATCAGTGTGTGATCTGTGTGATAGTGTGTATATCAGTGTATGATCTGTGTGATTGTGTCTATATCAGTGTGTGATCTGTGTGATAGTGTCTATATCAGTGTGTGATCTGTGTGATAGTGTGTATATCAGTGTATGATCTGTGTGATTGTGTCTGTATCAGTGTGTGATCTGTGTGATAGTGTCTATATCAGTGTGTGATCTGTGTGATAGTGTGTATATCAGTGTATGATCTGTGTGATAGTGTCTTTATCAGTGTATAATCTGTGTGATAGTGTCTGTATCAGTGTGTGATCGGTGTGATAGTGTCTGTATCAGTGTGTGATCGGTGTGATAGTGTCTGTATCAGTGTGTGATCTGTGTGATAGTGTCTATATCAGTGTATGATCTGTGTGATTGTGTCTGTATCAGTGTGTGATCTGTGTGATAGTGTCTGTATCAGTGTGTGATCTGTGTGATAGTGTCTATATCAGTGTGTGATCTGTGTGATAGTGTGTATATCAGTGTATGATCTGTGTGATAGTGTCTATATCAGTGTGTGATCTGTGTGATAGTGTCTATATCAGTGTGTGATCTGTGTGATAGTGTCTGTATCAGTGTGTGATCTGTGTGATAGTGTCTATATCAGTGTGTGATCTGTGTGATAGTGTCTATATCAGTGTGTGATCAGTGTGATAGTGTCTGTATCAGTGTATAATCTGTGTGATAGTGTCTATATCAGTGTGTGATCTGTGTGATAGTGTCTATATCAGTGTACGAGTGTCTCATGGTCAGTGTATGTGTGATCTGTGTGATAGTGTGTATATCAGTGTGTGATCTGTGTGATAGTGTCTGTATCAGTGTATAATCTGTGTGATAGTGTCTATATCAGTGTGTGATCTGTGTGATAGTGTCTATATCAGTGTGTGATCTGTGTGATAGTGTGTATATCAGTGTGTGATCTGTGTGATAGTGTCTATATCAGTGTGTGATCTGTGTGATTGTGTCTGTATCAGTGTGTGATCTGTGTGATAGTGTCTGTATCAGTGTGTGATCTGTGTGATAGTGTCTATATCAGTGTACGAGTGTCTCATGGTCAGTGTATGTGTGTCAGTGTTTCATGGTTGGTCTTGGTTCAGTCAGTGTTAGTTTGGTCAGAGTAGTGACCCTCACAGGTTTCTCTTTGGACCATCCCCAGGCTGTGTAGAATTCCTGGAGCAGCCCACAATGGCCTTTGTCCGATTGCTGGAGGCCGTAGAGCTGGACTCTGTGCTGGAGGTGCCCATACCTGTGCGCTTTCTTTTTGTTCTTCTGGGACCCAACACATCCAACATAGATTACCACGAGATCGGGAGGTCAATATCAACTCTTATGTCTGATAAGGTGGGAACTATTTCACCGATCCACTATCTCATCATGTAATAGTGACCCCCTGGTGGTCCTTCATCTTGAACTGTTCTCTACACTGTTTGGCGCTAACCACTCTCACTACCCTCCTTATGTCTTCTCCTTAACCTTTTTATCTCCTCCTCATTTGCCATGTTTGTCTCCTCCTCACCTTACCGTCCATGTGTCCCCCATCACCTTACCATCCTCGTGTCTCCTCCTCACCTTACCTTCACTGGGTCACCTCCTTACCTTACCATCCAGGTGTGTCCCCTCACCTTACCATACCAGTGTCTCCTCCTTACCTTACCATCCATGTGTGTCCCCTCACCTTACCATGCTTGTGTCTCCTCCACACTTTGCCTTTCTTGTGTCACCTCCTCACCTTGCTATCCTCATGTCACCTCCTCACCTTAACATCCATGTGTGTCCCCTCACCTTACCATTCTTGTGTCTCCTCCACACTTTGCCATTCTTGTGTCACCTCCTCACCTTGCTATCCTCGTGTCACCTCCTCACCTTAACATCCATGTGTGTCCCCTCACCTTACCATCCTCGTGTCTCCTCCACACCTTACCATCCTCGTGTCTCCTCCACACCTTACTATCCTTGTGTCACCTCCTCACCTTAACATCTGTTTGTCTCCTCCACACCTTACCATACCAGTACCTCCTCCTCACCTACCATCCATGTGTGTCCCCTCACCTTACCATCCATGTGTGTCTCCTCACCACCTTACCATCCTTGTGTCACCTCCTTACCATACTATCCTCGTGTCACCTCCTCACCTTAACATCCATGTGTGTCCCCTCACCTTGCCATCCTTGTCACCTCCTCACCTTACTACCCTCTTGTCACCTTCACACCTTAACATCCGTTTGTCTCCTCCACACCTTACCATCCATGTGTCTCCTCCACATCTTACCATCCATGTGTGTCCCCTCACCCTACCATCCATGTGTGTCCCCTCACCTTACCATCCATGTGTCTCCTCCTCACCTTACCATCCGTGTCGATCCCTCACCTTATCATCCACATGTCTCCTCCTCAGTTTACCATACCGGTGTCTCCTCCTCACCTTATATCTTTGCATCTCCTCCTCACCTTACCATCCGTGTGTCTCCTCCACACCTTACCATCCATGTGTCTCCTCCTCACCTTACCATCCATGTTTCTCCTCCTCACCTTACCATCCACATGTCTCCTCCTCAGTTTACCATACCAGTGTCTCCTCCACACCTTACATCTTTGCATCTCCTCCACACCTTACCATCCATGTGTCCCCTTCACATCTTACCATCCATGTGTCTCCTCCTCACCTTATCATCCACATGTCTCCTCCTCAGTTTACCATACCGGTGTCTCCTCTTCACCTTACATCTTTGCGTCTCCTCCTCACCTTACCATCCGTGTGTCTCCTCCTCACCTTACCATCCATGTGTCGATCCCTCACATTACCATCCACATTTCTCCTCCTCAGTTTACCATACCAGTGTCTCCTCTTCGCCTTACATTTTTGCGTCTCCTCCACACCTTACCATCCGTGTGTCTCCTCCTCACCTTACCATCCATGTGTCGATCCCTCACATTACCATCCACATGTCTCCTCCTCAGTTTACCATACCGGTGTCTCCTCTTCACCTTACATTTTTGCCTCTCCTCCACACCTTACTATCTGTGTGTCTCCTCCACACCTTACCATTTGTGTGTCTTTTCCACACCTTACCATCCATGTGTTGATCCCTCACCTTACCATCCACATGTCTCCTCCTCACCTTACATCTTTGTGTCTCCTCCTCACCTTACATCTTTGTGTCTCCTCCTCACCTTACCATCTGTGTGTCTCCTCCTCACCTTACCATCCGTACGTCACCTCCACACCTTACCATCCGTGTGTCTCCTCCACACCTTACCATCGGTGTGTCACCTCCACACATTACCGTCCGTAATGGACCCCTACCATCTGTAGGTCTCCTGGTCACCTTAACCACCAGTGTGCTTTCTCTTCTCCTTACCAACAGTGTGTGTCCTCTTCTCCTTACCATCTATGTGTCTCCTCCTTACCTTACCATGTGTGTTTTCTACTCACCTTTCCATCTGTGTGTGTCTCCTCCTCTCCTTACCATCTGTGTGTCTCCTCCTCACCTCACCATGAGTATGTTTTCTGCTTAACTTAACATCTGTGTGTCTTCTCCTCACCATCTGTGGGTCTCCCCCTCACCTTACTGTGTGTGTCTCCTCTTCATCTTAAAACCTGTCTCTCGCCCTCACCTTATCATTTTTCTGTCTCCTCCTCACCTTACCATCTTTATGTCTTATTTTCCCCTTACCATATGTGTTTCTTCTCCTCCTCTTACCATCAGTGTGTCTCCTCCTCAACTTACCACCTGTTTATTGTCCTTGTCTTACCATCTGTGTGTCTTCTACTCACCTTACAATTTGTGTGTCTTCTCCTCATCTTACAATATGTGTTTGTCCTCATAATCATCTGTGTGTTTTCTCCTCACCTTACCATCTGTGTGTCTCTTCATCACCATCTGTGTGTCTTCTTGCTTTATATCTGTGTGTCTCCTCCTCGCCTTTCCATCTGTGTGTCCTCTTCTCCCCCTACCATCTGTGTATCATCATACCATCAGTGTTTGTCTCCTCCTCACCTTACTATCTGTATGTCTCTTCCTTATCATTTATATGTTTTTCTTACAAGCAGTGCGTCTCCTCCTTGCCATCTGTGTGTCTTCTTCTCACTTTACCAGCCTTACCTTATTATCTGTCTGTCACATCCTTTACTATCTGTGTGCCTCCTCCTTCCCGTCTGAGTGACTCTTCCTTGACTTGGTATCTGTGTCTCCTCCTCACCTTACCATCTGTGTGTCTTTTCCTCATCTTACCATCAGTGTATCTCCTCCTAACCTTACCACCTGTATGACTCCTCCTAAACGTCCCATCTGTGTCTCCTCCTCGTTTTGTGATCTGTGTGTCTCCTCCTTACCATCTGTGTGTCATCTCCTGGCATTGTATCTCCTCCTAACCTTACCAACTGTATGACTCCTCCTAAACGTACCATCTGTGCCTCCTCCTCACCTTACCATCTATGTGTCTCCTCCTTACCATCAGTGCATCTCCTCCTAACCATCTGTGACTTCTCCTCCTCTTACCATTAGTGTATCTCCTCCTACCTTTCTGTGTGTCTTCTAACCTTACTATGTCTCTGTCTCTTTGCAAGCCATTTCATGAGGCTGCCTACATGGCTGATGACCGCCAGGACCTTCTGAGTGCTATTAATGAGTTCCTGGACTGCAGTGTGGTCCTGCCACCTTCTGAAGTGATGGGGGAGGAGCTTCTACGCTCTGTAGCCCTATTTCAGAGGGAAATGCTGAGAAGACGTCAGGGACACGAAAAGAAGGGGCATGAGGAGCCCAGCATCCCCCAAGACATGGGTGAGAAACTTGTCTAAGTGTGCTTTGTCTCTGTTTTACTATACTCTATTCCTCTGTGTCCGCACTCGTCTATATATATATATATATATATATATATATATATATATATATATATATAAAATTACAATTACCTTTACCTATACTTAGTAGTGTTTGGTATCATTCCTTAGTCACCCAGCAGTATCTAGTGCACACCTTAGTCTTTCCTGCTAGTGATGGTCCTCTTAGTCTATACACCTTAGTCTTTCCTGCTGGTGATGGGCCTCTTAGTCTATACACCTTAGTCTTTCCTGCTGGTGCTGCTCCTCTTAGTCTATACACCTTAGTCTTTCCTGCTGGTGCTGGTCCTCTTAGTCTATACACCTTAGTCTTTCCTGCTGGTGATGGTCCTCTTAGTCTATACACCTTAGTCTTTCCTGCTGGTGGTGCTCCTCTTAGTCTATACACCTTAGTCTTTCCTGCTGGTGGTGCTCCTCTTAGTCTATACACCTTAGTCTTTCCTGCTGGTGCTGGTCCTCTTAGTCTACATCTCGTGTTCATCACTAGCACATTTCTTCAGTCACAATGTGGATTTTGAATTTGTGTAACCCAGTAGCTGGAGACCTTGAAAGAAACATATGAAGATCTCGGCAAGAGGGAGCAGACCACAGGAGATGTGCTCTCTTTTAGCATCTGAGATCTTCTGCCCAGGGCCAGATTTACATCCCAGGCTGTCGTAAGTGGCGCATCATTTGCACTGCTAGGCACACCTCAATTCCTCACATAACCCAACTGCTGTTGCAACGGTATTGAGAAGGAGTAGGCACCACCCAAAACTCAGCAGAATAAATAGGCTCTGTGCAATCCGGCTCCCAGAGATCGTGTTCTGCTAATACTTCTCTGGACACACCTACTCCTCTCAATCCTGAGGTACCTGTTCTCCTAATGTCCTTGCTGAAGCCACCCCTAAGGCCTATATGTGGCAGCCTCCTTTCACTGCAGTTTATTGTTTCCAGTTTATGTTTGTCCTGTTTCTGACCTGGCATGTTTGCTGCCTGCCCTGCCTCCTACAGATTGCAGTCTTGTGTCTCTGGGTCCATGTCAGTCTTTCTTGGTGGTTGCCGGTATAGCAGTCCCTGTGCCTTCATTCTGCTGCATACCTACTTCTAGGTTCCCTGCCACCTCCTCCACTGAACAAGTGCAGCCATCCTGGTCCATAGCTGACTTAACTGGGTATCTGACCTTGAGATCGCCAATGTTACCACGGCTAGTAGCCACCGCAAAGTAGCCCTTGCAGTCGATGTAGCTCTTAAGCTACACACTCCAGCTTTGGTCTCTGCAGCAGCCTTATGTGTTTGCACTGTCTGCCAAGCTGTGGCTCCCCAGCAGCCCTGAAACATTGCTGGCAAGTAAGTGCTTATATACACTGTGCCTTTTCTTCATCCTGGATCTGTTTCTGTCCATTGTCCCTGAATCACTCCTACACTATTACTAACAGATACAGGCCCCAGGTCACAAGGCTGTACCTGAATCTCTTTCTCTGCCCTGCGGGTCTACCTCGTGTCCGATCAGTCAGAGTAACACTGTACAGTTTGGTACCCTAGTCAGCTGTTTACGCTACCTAATGGGAAATCTGGCCTTGTTTCTGCCTGTATCTTCCAGACAGCCCTTTGTTTACTGTGGGTTCCAGGTTTGATGAGATGTGAAAGAAATAAGAAATCTTAAGATAGGCACAGTTGTGAAGGAGAGTTTAAGTCTCTCAGAGACTGTGATGGCTTCTTGAGGCCAATGCCGAGGATTAGATCCTTTTTGTGTTAATGCTATTATTCTGGAGTATTCTTTGATGACTCTTCGATAATACTTGGTGAACCATAGGAAAGGTTGTATCCCTTTTAGACTAGTAGGTAGGGGCCAGACTTCACAGCAAAAACTTTGTTGGGATCCATGACTAAATATTTGGGGGAGATGATGTATCCTAGAAAGGAGAGCTACTCCTTCTCAAATTTTCATTTCTCTGCCTTGAAGTACAGATTGTTATTGCGAGGATGTTGATATGGTTCCTGTGACTCTTTCGATTGGCCAAGTATAGTAAAATATTATCTAGGTAGCCCATCACAACTGAGAACAGCAGATCCCGGAAAATGTCATTGATGAAACTTTGAAGTTGCAGATGTCAAAAGGTCATAACGAGTTATTCATAATGCCCTTAGTGGGTATTAAATGCTGTTTTCCATTTGCCCCCTTCCAATATTCTAATAAGATTATAGGCACCTCGTAGATCCAACTTGGTAAAGTATGTGGCACCTCTCAGCATTTCAGAGAGTTCAGGAATCATGGGAAAGAGATAGTGATGTTGTCAACACAAGGCCGCAGAGATCCATCTTTCTTGTTAATGAAGAAGAAATCAGACCCTGCGGATGAGGTAGAGGGGCGAATAAATCCCATGGCAAGATTTTCTTCTATATAGGTTAGCAGAGCTTGACTTTATAGTTTAGATAGGTCAGTTTTTCCTTTGAGAGGTAAAGTGCCATACAACAGGTCAATTGAACAGTCATAAGGACAGTGAGGAGGTAATTGATCTGCTCTCTGTTTGGAGAACACGGCCAGATAATTTCTTCAGGAAGTTCTCACAAGAGATGGAGGTAGTTGGGGCTAGTTTCCAGACGATGCAGTTTCGTTGACAATCCTCACTCCATACAGTGATTTGTCCCATCATCCAGTAAACTAAACAAAGAGAAGGTCAGATGGATTAAATCTCACCTGTTCTGGTGTGAGCTATCACACCTGTTCTGGGTTGATCATTTCCATCTGAAGGAGACCAGTTCAGTTATGCTAGAAATACTGGGACTCTAAAAACATTGAAATCTTTATTAGTTCATAAATTAAAACTATATAAACAAGACAAGACATCCAAAGCTACACTTCGAGTGCGGTGTGCTTGCTAAAAACGCAGTACAACAATATTTGCCTCTGAGCCATTAAAGCAGCATGACTTCCACAGCGGATACATGTACATTATTGTAGACAACTACCACTACACCATTGAGAGCATATTAGGTATATGATGCACTCATTGTCAGCTCAGTCAGTACCTGTTGTCTGTTGTATGCACCATTTATTTGAGCTATTGTCTGGTATCGTATTGACTGACCATTAGGTTACTGCAGGCGCCCAGCTAATAACTTCTTTTAATCCATATCTTACTTCTCATATACTTGGGGAGTTGGGGCAGTCATATATATGACATATGAAGTCCAGTCACAATAATGATGCTACTTAGTAATTCCATGGCTGTTTAACACCCTGTCAGTGCCAGATAGATACAACTACAAATGCCCTGCTACCTATAGAAGTATCTATGTATAATGCTTAGTATCGTAGATCGAACGTACATTAATTCAATACCGCATATAAAGGAGAACCCCACTTCAAGCTTTCTTGCTACGTATCAGTGTGAAAATATTAACGCTGAATCAACTCAGAGGACTGATATTAGTTATATGAATGGCACCACCAGTCTGTGCCAACTATATGCTGTTGCACTGTCCAACGCATTTCACCGTGACAGCTGCTTCGTCAGGGGCAATCATTTGTCCCATCTTGCAGTCAATTACCGGGTTATGCAAAGGGAGTCACAAAAGTCCCAGATTAATATGTACTGTGGGAATTTCAATCAGGTCAAATTAGATCATCTCTTCATGAAGCAGACCTGTCTTGAGCTTCAAGCTGGTGGTTTCCAAAGACACTGGACCCTTACTCAAGGGTTGGCCATCCACTGTAGATACTAAGAGGGGAGTGACCTTAGCCCTGACTGTAATCCTATGAAGGTGGGCAAAGGTGGAGTCTAGAAAGAGCCCAGCAGCTCTTCAAGCTTTGAAGTTTCCTGGACGGGTAGGGCATTGGCCTTGAAGATGACACTTCTGTCCACAGTATAGGCACAGGCCCAAGGGTTGGCATCTATGCTTCTCATCCTCAGAGAGAAGGGATGCAGCTCCATTCTACATAGATTCCTCCCTGAGAGTTCATCCTTCTGGAGTTGGGCCAGAAGGCTCCGCTACATCTCGGACAGAGGTAGCAAACACTCTTCTGCTGGCATTGCTGCATTCTTCTGTCTAGTTCCAGACATAGCGATAAGGGCCTCAATGTCTTCCGGGAATTCATGAGTTCATTGAGGCCTCTATGGAAAGTTGCTTTTAATGCCCCCTATTTCATATGCAAGAATATTGAACTCAGCAGCGTACTTAGCCACACTACGGTTCCCCTGACTGATCTCCATCAAGGCAGCTTCAGCAGAGGCAGTGTGGCTTCGAACATCAAAGATGGTTTAGAAAGCTGCTATAAAGGTTTCAGTGTCTTCTAAAAGAGGAGACCCTTTTTTCCACTAATGGGGAGGCCCACACTAGTGCTTCTTCTTTCAATAAAGAAATGATAAAGGCAACTATGATAGTATGGGACCCAAAGGATTGTGTCAGGGAGACATTGGTCAGGAATCCTCTGCATTCCAATGGATGCTCCTAGAATCTTTCTGGAAGGGGAGTCTTAGGAGACTTGAATTGTACTGGTCGAGCAGTAAGTGCTGCATCTGGAGGGGGAGTAGGGGTGGCTGTTGTGATGGTCTGACAAATAGAGCATGCCTGTAGCATCTCAAAACTGGTGTCAAGCTTGACAGCTCTCTCAAGTCATGTCCCTGTCCAACTGGGCAAAGGTGGATCTTCATTGCTTCAAAGGCCTCATCTGTCACTGGGACGGACACTGGTTATCCCTAATTGGGTTTTAGTCATGATGGATGACAACCTGGGGTGCCACACTTGGGTCTTCAAATGACTGACTTCTGTTCATCAATGTTCTAGACCAGTGCCCTGCAGCATTGGTCTCTGTCCATTCAGGGATCCAGTCCAATGATGTGAGTGTGGTTGCCTACATCAACCAACAAGGAGGGACCAGAAGTGCATCCGCCTGGTCTGAGGTCTGGCTGAACCTCATGTGGGCAGAGGCCCATGTGGTGTCTCTTTACACCCTTATCCCAGGGGCAGACAACATTGTGGCAGACTTTCTAAGTCACCAGTTCCGGGATCTTGGCAATTGGGAGCTCAACTAAAGCGTGTTTAACTCTGTAGTTTGACTATGGGTCCTCCAATGGTGGACCAAATATCCTCCTGTCTGAACTGCAAGTTTCCTCAGTTCTGTGCCAGATCCCAGGAATCTCTAGCTCTTGTAGTGGATGCGATGGTCATTCCATGACTCTTTCCCATTGCATAGGTTTTTGCCCTGTTTCCCCTGACTTCCAGAGTTCTGAGGAAAATCAGAATGGAGCAAGCTAGCATCTTTCTGGTTGTCCCTTTCTCGCTCAACTGAGCCTGGTTTTCAAATCATTTTAATCTTTCCATGGTAGAGCTGTTCTGGCTCACTTTGCTTCCACACTTTTTGACTCCGGGCCACCTGTGTCATCCAGGTGGAGAAGCTGACTTTGGTACCTTGGCTCTTGAGGCCAGCACCCTGTAGAAGAAAGGGTTTTCTGACTCTATCTTTGTTACTGTGCTGCAGGCCTACAAGTCAGTTTATTCCATAGTGTATCACAGGGTATTGTCCCTGTTTGATAAGTGGTATGACAGTCGTGGGTCTCACCCATGACCTTTTCATCTTCTGGTTGTTTTGACCTTTTTTCAGGATCATCTTCAAAATAGTTTTCATATTAATTCTGTTAAAGATCAGATTTTGTGTTTTTCCTGAGTGTTATCACATTATTGCTTGATGTGCAGACATTTTTGCAATTAGATACTCATGCCTGCCCAGTTTTTATGGATATATCATGTCCTTCCCTGCCTTTCCAGGCTTTCCTGGCATTTCTTGTTAGGTATTCTGTTTTTTGCACTTTTCAGTTTCCCCTCCTTGTTGTGTGACGCTTTGCCGAGCCTTTATCAACTCCTCTTCTGCCTGCTGCTTGTGTGCTGCCTTTGCCTGACTGGTTTTGACCTTGGCTTGCTCAGCTACTCTTCTGTCTCATCCCTAGTACTGTCTCTGCCAGCATTGTTATCAACCCGGTTTGTCGACTTTTCTCCCTTTGACTCTGGAGGTTCTCCTGCAGCCATCTTGTTGAGTTCGAATCTGTCAACCACCTTTGTCAAATTTGACTTCATCGACCTCCTGTCATGTTTGACCCTTGACTGGCTGTTCCTGGTTCTTCCTGTTCCAGTATTTCAACAGAGACAACTGTACTGCTGGTAGTTTCCATATGCTAGGGTTGTCATCTTATCTGGCTTTGTGGCCAGCACCTTTAACATGGCCTAGGCCGCAGCAAGGCTTCCCTAGAGCAGCCCACACCAGCTAGTCACGCTTCCCAACCAGCGCACTCTAGCTTCTGAGGACTACTAAGCAATATATATCCTGGTCACACCCCTGTCTTCTCCTCCCACATTCCTCACTGTACATCGTAGTTTCCATTTATCCAGAAGCCATCCTGATTCACTTACCCTATCTGATCAAAGAGGGACAGATGTTTAGCACAACAATAATGAGAGGATTGTGGTTGTTGTGGATGTACGCGAAGTCTAGTCGCGCTGGAGGTGATGTTGCAGGTATATAGCAGAATACATTGAATACGAATAGACCATTGAGAAGTGGTCAGATTTCCGCTTGTCACCCAGTGTGTCCACTCTTCATATCCCCCAGCAACACAATCACAGTATCATGCCATAATATGGAGGTGGACGTATAAAATCCCACTGTGCACTCCAGTACTAAGAACTTGTATTTATTTCACCAAACTAAAATGAGATCTCTGTCAGACTGCAGGGCACAGAGGCACAGGTAACAGGTCGGACGCATTTCGTGCTGATTTATAGACCTGGGGATCTGTTATTTGCAGTTTGCAGTGATCTCGTCTTAAAGGGATAGTAATACTTCGTTTTAACTTTATTTTATTTTGTAGGCATTAAAAAAACATGAAGAATGATATAAGTCTTATCTCTCAAACCTTTATGGTTTATGAGATATTCACAAACAAAGTATCCCCCCCTGTTCAACCAGATCAGAAGGGATGTGCCCAGGTAGACTGCAGAGAGGGACAATCTTCAATTAAGATAAGGGAAAAACCTGAAAAACTTGTCAAGGGGGGCAGGGCTTTCATTGTTCTCATACAAAGAAGATTGTCCCCTTCTGTTATCTGTCAGGTCTATGGACTGGATTCCACATCTGAGAAGAGATGACTTACACTAGGTAAAAGGGGCAGGGCTTTCATTGTTCTCATAGGAAGAAGATTGTCCCCTTCTGTTATCTGTCTGGTCTATGGACTGGATTCCACATCTGAGAAGAGGTGGCTTACACTAGGTAAAAGGGGCAGGGCTTTCATTGTTCTCATAGGAAGAAGATTGTCCCCTTCTGTTATCTGTCTGGTCTATGGACTGGATTCCACATCTGAGAAGAGATGACTTACACTAGGTAAAAGGGGGGCAGGGCTTTCATTGTTCTCATAGGAAGAAGATTGTCCCCTTCTGTTATCTGTCTGGTCTATGGACTGGATTCCACATCTGAGAAGAGGTGGCTTACACTAGGTAAAAGGGGGGCAGGGCTTTCATTGTTCTCATAGGAAGAAGATTGTCCCCTTCTGTTATCTGTCTGGTCTATGGACTGGATTCCACATCTGAGAAGAGATGGCTTACACTAGGTAAAAGGGGGGCAGGGATTTCATTGTTCTCATAGGAAGAAGATTGTCCCCTTCTGTTATCTGTCTGGTCTATGGACTGGATTCCACATCTGAGGTGAGATGGCTTACACTAGGTAAAAGGGGGGCAGGGCTTTCATTGTTCTCATAGGAAGAAGATTGTCCCCTTCTGTTATCTGTCTGGTCTATGGACTGGATTCCACATCTGAGAAGAGATGGCTTACACTAGGTAAAAGGGGGGCAGGGCTTTCATTGTTCTCATAGGAAGAAGATTGTCCCCTGCTGTTATCTGTCTGGTCTATGGACTGGATTCCACATCTGAGAAGAGGTGGCTTACACTAGGTAAAAGGGGCAGGGCTTTCATTGTTCTCATAGGAAGAAGATTGTCCCCCGTTCTGTTATCTGTCTGGTCTATGGACTGGATTCCACATCTGAGAAGAGATGACTTACACTAGGTAAAAGGGGGGCAGGGCTTTCATTGTTCTCATAGGAAGAAGATTGTCCCCTGCTGTTATCTGTCTGGTCTATGGACTGGATTCCACATCTGAGAAGAGATGACTTACACTAGGTAAAAGGGGGGCAGGGCTTTCATTGTTCTCATAGGAAGAAGATTGTCCCCTGCTGTTATCTGTCTGGTCTATGGACTGGATTCCACATCTGAGAAGAGGTGGCTTACACTAGGTAAAAGGGGGGCAGGAATTTCATTGTTCTCATAGGAAGAAGATTGTCCCCTTCTGTTATCTGTCTGGTCTATGGACTGGATTCCACATCTGAGAAGAGATGTCTTACACTAGGTAAAAGGGGCAGGGCTTTCATTGTTCTCATAGGAAGAAGATTGTCCCCTTCTGTTATCTGTCTGGTCTATGGACTGGATTCCACATCTGAGAAGAGATGTCTTACACTAGGTAAAAGGGGCGGGATGGGAAACTTTGCTTGTGAATATCTCTCAAACCATAAAGGTCTGAGAGATAAGACTTATCATTCTTCATGTTTTTTTTAATTCCTACAAAATAAAATAAAGTTAAAACGAAGTGTTACTATCCCTTTAAATAGTTGTGATTACCGGGGTATTAAAGTGGACAGTTGTCTGCTTGGATCTGAGCGGCAAGTATCCAGCTGTTGTTGGGCTACAATTATTATGATTATATTCTTTTTTTTATATTATTTAAAAATGTTTATTATATTGAGCCTTCAGATGTGATAAATATTATATCTATTTACATGAATTTGGACTTTAATACGTGTCTACTGGTTTTATACACAAATATATACAGATGTATACATATCACTCAGGACGTTGGTGTTATGGTCCTTCTTGGTGTTTGTATCTCCTTCTTTAGAGGTTCAGGGCACTAATTATTATCTGTTTATTTCATTTTATTTTTATACTGATTTATTACTGAGGGGAGAAGCACATCTCAGTGGTTGGGAGGGGGCTTTATTTTTTTAGTTTAAAATAAGTTTTATTGAACATATCAATGTACAGTAGTGTAGTAGAAAAAAGGAAAACATGACATAAGGTACAGAGCCAAACCAACAATAAGACTTTAGATAAAGACAGGTCTATGTCGGAAGTACACGCATGCACTGAATCTGACGTCCATTAGAAGACACCACGCATGGTATGTCTACAAAAATAACAGTGTCAGTAGAGTTATTGAATGAGAGTAATTGAATGATAAAGTATCCCCCTCCCGCCCCTTTTACCTAGTGTAAGTCACCTCCCCTCAGATGTGGAATCTGGTCTCTTGACCAGACAGGTCACAGCAAGGGACAATCTTCTTAGTGTGACCATAAGGAAATCATTGCCCCCCTCGACAGGTTTTTCCTTATGATCACTGAAGATTGTCCCTCTCTGTGATCCATCCGGACAGTCTTGCTGCTCTGAGGTGAGCAGTGTTACATCAGTAAAAGGGGCGGGAGGGGGATACTTTATCATTCAATTACTCTTGTACTACAACTCTGACAGTATTGAAATAACACTCTCCATGGACCAAATACTATGAAGATTAATGGAGATGCTTTTATTGTGAAACATTACTATCCCTTTAACAAATCCAAAAAGCACAGAGCTTGCATCAGGGTGCCAGGAGGGATAAGGTAAGTCCAGAAGAAGAGGAGATCAAGGAGCGTATAAACCACATCAATTTATCCATATTGCCTCCAAGATATCTCCACCACCCTGGCATGGTGTTACCACTGATTGCTCTCCCGGGCAGCGTCTCTCTCTCGCGGTGGCTCTTCTTCCGGGTCTCGGCACAATCATGTCACGCGATGCGCATGCGCCCGGCACTCTGTTGGTCCTATATCCTCCTGTCTAACACGGCTCCCATTTGAGCCCCTTTCTCCCAGCTCTTCCATTGGCCAGCCCCTGTATTTAAACGGGCTGCCCCAAGCTTAGGGCGCCCGTTCCACAAGCTTGTTCCTGGCTAGTTTCTTTGCTCTGGACCTTTGTCTGCCTCTTTACTATTTTACTCCTGGCTTGACCTTGGCTTGTCTGACCACTCTTGATCTCCACTCTCGGCTTGACCTTTAGCTCCGCTTCTGACCACTCTTGATCTCCACTCCCGGCGTGACTTTTTGCTCCACTTCTGACCACGCTCGATCTCCACTCCCGGCTTGACCTTTGGTTCCGCTTCTGTCCATGCTCGATCTTCACTCCTGGCTTGAAACCTTGACTGCGCTTGTCCATTCCTGTTGCCCTTTTCTCTCTGCTTGGTGTCTTGCTGGTCCTGCTGACCTGGTTTTTCCAACGGTTCCTAGCTACTCCTATCCTGGTGGCACCTCGGCTCAGCTGGGGTGGAACAATCTGGTTTCGCGACCAGCACCTTTAACCAGCTTCTGCTGCAGCAAAGGAGTACCTGGCACGCTGTCACCGCTCACAAGCTCCGCACTCCAGCTTCACACGCTAGCACCTTCAACCAGAGCCAGCACCACACGGTTTCCTAACCGCCGTGTGCATGACACATGGCTTACTATTATTATCCTTTATATAGCACCAACGTATCCCGCAGCGCTGTACAATAGGTAACAGGCATACAGAGACATAAAACAGTAGAAATGGAACATAAAAAAACAAAAGGCTCAGAGGGCCCCCTGCTGGTGAGATCTTACAATTTAGATTGTAAGTGCCTCCTGACACCTGAACATGCTTCCCATGATCCTCAGTGAGCCATTACAAGGCTGAGGACGATGGGAATTCTAGTCAAACTGCTGGAGAACCACAGAATTAAAACTTATATACAGTTCTAGATGTTGCACTAAATGGTGATCTAGTTCTCCTCCCATATTAGTCTGGATAGTCAGAAATAACCCCAGGAAAGTGAGAATGTTATCAAAACTGAGTACATTTTACTCTTTATGTTTCTCTTTTCTACTCCTTCTCCTCATTATCATCCATGTCAACCACTATGTTCTTCTCACTCCACTCCCTCCATTGCCCATGTTCTCTGTGAACTCTCTCTTCCCTGACCTCACCAGGTTGAGATGTACTAAGGAGTGATAAAGAGGAGATAACTTCTCCAGTGATATCACTTCTCCAGTTCCTATGTTATTATATAGATCCAATGCACCAAGGAGTGATAAAGAGGTGATAACTTCTCCAGTGATACAACGTCTCCAGTTCCTATGTTATTATATAGATCCAATGCACCAAGGAGTGATAAAGATGTGATAAAGAGGTGATAACTTCTCCAGTGATATCACTTCTCCAGTTCCTATGTTATTATATAGATCCAATGCACCAAGGAGTGATAAAGAGGTGATAACTTCTCCAGTGATACCACTTCTCCAGTTCCTATGTTATTATATAGATCCAATGCACTAAGGATTGATAAAGAGGTGATACAGTGGAGATGACTTCTCCAGTGATATCACTTCTCCAGTTCCTATGTTATTATATAGATCCAATGCACTAAGGTGTGATAAAGCGGTGATACAGTGGAGATAACTTCTCCAATGATATTACTTCTCAAGTTCCTACGTTGGTCTATAGAGCCTATTCACTATGATCTCTAAATCTGGAGAAATCTTAGTGCACAGGCCCTATAGAATAAAGTAGGAACTGGAGAAGTGATAAACTGGAGAAGTCATCTCCACTTTATCACCTCTTAGTGAATCTCCCCCCAGCTCTCTCCTCCTAATTCCCTTTATCTCCTCCTGTTGGCCTCCCTCCTCTTTCTTCCCTCTCCTCTCTCCATCTCCTTCCTCTTATTACCCTCCCCTTTCTTCCACCAGCGCTCCTGAAGAAGTCAGCTGAGCAAGGTGCAGGCGATGATGATCCGCTGCGCAGGACAGGCAAACCTTTTGGGGGTCTTATTAGGGATATCCAGAGACGTTACCCTAAATACGTTAGTGATTTCCGTGATGCTCTGGACCCTCAGTGTATGGCGGCCGTTATCTTCATTTACTTTGCTGCTCTTTCTCCGGCCATTACGTTTGGAGGGCTCCTGGGTAAGTAAATCTTCGCGTATTTTCCTTTTCCAACATCTCCATTTTATCCCTAATTCATAGTTCAACCTCTGCCACAACAGATCCGAAAAATGAGAACTACTTAATCCTTCCCGACTGATGTTAATAGATTAAACAGAAGGGTCTGGTAAATAGGCCAACACACACTGTAGCCCTGTATGTTCCTTTCTAATAGATATGTGTCAGATCTTCTCTTAAATGTATCCTCTGTATTTGCCATTACCATACTCCTAGCCAAACAATTCCACAATTTAACAGACCTTACTGTAGACAACCCCTTCCTCTGCAGAAATTAGAAACTTCCTTTTCTCCAGTCTTCATGAGTGGCCGCTAGTTATGTGATTAGAACTTTATATGGAAAGTTCCTCCTAATTCATTTATAATTCTTCTTCATGTCCCCTTCATTCCACCCTCCAAACCCTCCCGTTATTCCTCTATCTCTCCTTCTCACCCTCTCATTATTCCTCTATCTCTCCTTCTCACCCTCTCATTATTCCTCTATCTCTCCTTCTCACCCTCTCATTATTCCTCTATCTCTCCTCACCCTTTCGTTATTCCTCTATCTCTCCTTCTCACCCTCTCGTTATTCCTCTATCTCTCCTTATCACCCTCTCATTATTCCTTTATCTCTCCTTCTCTCCCTCTCATTGTTCCTCTATCTCTCCTTCTCACCCTCTCATTATTCCTCTATCTCTCCCTCTCATTATTCCTCTATCTCTCCTTCTCACCCTCTCATTATTCCTCTATCTCTCCTTCTCACCCTCTCATTATTCCTCTATCTCTCCTCACCCTTTCGTTATTCCTCTATCTCTCCTTCTCACCCTCTCGTTATTCCTCTATCTCTCCTTATCACCCTCTCATTATTCCTTTATCTCTCCTTCTCTCCCTCTCATTATTCCTCTATCTCTCCTTCTCACCCTCTCATTATTCCTCTGTCTCTCCCTCTCATTATTCCTCTATCTCTCCTCACCCTCTCGTTATTCCTCTATCTCTCCTTCTCACCCTCTCATTATTCCTCTATCTCTCCTTATCACCCTCTCATTATTCCTTTATCTCTCCTTCTCTCCCTCCCGTTATTCCTCTATCTCTCCCTCTCATTATTCCTTTATCTCTCCTTCTCTCCCTCCCGTTATTCCTCTATCTCTCCCTCTCATTATTCCTCTATCTCTCCTTATCACCCTCCCATTTTCCTCTATGTCTCCTTCTCTCCCTCTCGTTATTCCTCTATCTCTCCTTCTCACCCTCCCATTTTCCTCTATGTCTCCTTCTCACCCTCTTGTTATTCCTCTATCTCTCCTTCTCACCCTCTCATTATTCCCCTATCTCTCCTTCTCACCCTCTCGTTATTCCTCTATCTCTCCTTCTCACCCTCTCATTATTCCTCTATCTCTCCTTCTCACCCTCTCATTATTCCTCTATCTCTCCTTCTCACCCTCTCATTATTCCCCTATCTCTCCTTCTCACCCTCTCGTTATTCCTCTATCTCTCCTTCTCACCCTCTCATTATTCCTTTATCTCTCCTTCTCACCCTCTCATTATTCCCCTATCTCTCCTTCTCACCCTCTCGTTATTCCTCTATCTCTCCTTCTCTCCCTCTCATTATTCCTCTATCTCTCCTTCTCACCCTCTCATTATTCCTCTATCTCTCCTTCTCACCCTCCCGTTATTCCTTTATCTCTCCTTCTCTCCCTCTCGTTATTCCTCTATCTCTCCTTCTCACCCTCTCATTATTCCTCTATCTCTCCTTCTCACCCTCTCATTATTCCTCTATCTCTCCTTATCACCCTCTCATTATTCCTCTATCTCTCCTTCTCACCCTCTCGTTATTCCTCTATCTCTCCTTCTCACCCTCTCATTATTCCTTTATCTCTCCTTCTCTCCCTCTCGTTATTCCTCTATCTCTCCTTCTCACCCTCCCGTTATTCCTCTATCTCTCCTTCTCACCCTCTCATTATTCCTCTATCTCTCCTCACCCTCTCATTATTCCTCTATCTCTCCTTCTCACCCTCTCATTATTCCTCTATCTCTCCTTATCACCCTCTCATTATTCCTCTATCTCTCCTTCTCACCCTCTCGTTATTCCTCTATCTCTCCTTATCACCCTCTCATTATTCCTTTATCTCTCCTTCTCTCCCTCTCGTTATTCCTCTATCTCTCCTTCTCACCCTCTCATTATTCCTCTATCTCTCCCTCTCGTTATTCCTCTATCTCTCCTTCTCACCCTCCCGTTATTCCTCTATCTCTCCCTCTCGTTATTCCTCTATCTCTCCTTCTCACCCTCTCATTATTCCTCTATCTCTCCTTCTCACCCTCCCGTTATTCCTTTATCTGTCCTTCTCTCCCTCTCGTTATTCCTCTATCTCTCCTTCTCACCCTCTCATTATTCCTTTATCTCTCCTTCTCTCCCTCTCATTATTCCTCTATCTCTCCTTCTCACCCTCTCGTTATTCCTCTATCTCTCCTTCTCTCCCTCTCGTTATTCCTCTATCTCTCCTTCTCACCCTCTCATTATTCCTTTATCTCTCCTTCTCTCCCTCTCATTATTCCTCTATCTCTCCTTCTCACCCTCTCATTATTCCTTTATCTCTCCTTCTCTCCCTCTCATTATTCCTCTATCTCTCCTTCTCACCCTCTCGTTATTCCTTTATCTCTCCTTCTCTCCCTCTCATTATTCCTCTATCTCTCCTTCTCTCCCTCTCGTTATTCCTCTATCTCTCCTTCTCACCCTCTCATTATTCCTCTATCTCTCCTTCTCACCCTCTCGTTATTACTTTATCTCGCCTTCTCACCCTCCCGTTATTCCTCTCTCTTTCCTTCTCACCCTCTCATTATTCCTCTATCTCTCCTCACCCTCTCGTTATTCCTCTATCTCTCCTTCTCACCCTCTAATTATTCCTCTATCTCTCCTTCTCACCCTCTCGTTATTCCTTTATCTCTCCTTCTCACCCTCCCGTTATTCCTCTATCTCTCCTCACCCTCTCGTTATTCCTCTATCTCTCCTTCTCACACTCTAATTATTCCTCTATCTCTCCTTCTCACCCTCTAATTATTCCTCTATCTCTCCTTCTCACCCTCCCGTTATTCCTTTATCTCGCCGTCTCACCCTCTTGTTATTCCTCTATCTCTCCTTCTCACCCTCTCGTTATTCCTCTATCTCTCCTTCTCACCCTCTAATTATTCCTCTATCTCTCCTTCTCACCCTCTCGTTATTCCTTTATCTCTCCTTCTCACCCTCTCGTTATTCCTCTATCTCTCCTTATCATCCTCTCGTTATTCCTCTATCTCTCCTTCTCACCCTCTCATTATTCCTCTATCTCTCCTTCTCACCCTCTCGTTATTCCTCTATCTTTCCTTCTCACCCTCTCATTATTCCTTTATCTCGCCGTCTCACCCTCCCGTTATTCCTCTCTCTTTCCTTCTCACCCTCCCGTTATTCCTCTATCTCTCCTTCTCACCCTCTCTTTATTCCTCTATCTCTCCTTCTCACCCTCTCGTTATTCCTCTATCTCTCCTCACCCTCTCGTTATTCCTCTATCTCTCCTTCTCACCCTCTCATTATTCCTCTATCTCTCCTTATCACCCTCTCATTATTCCTTTATCTCTCCTTCTCACCCTCTCATTATTCCTCTATCTCTCCCTCTCGTTATTCCTCTATCTCTCCTTCTCACCCTCTCATTATTCCTCTATCTCTCCTTATCACCCTCTCGTTATTCCTCTATCTCTCCTTCTCACCCTCCCATTTTCCTCTATGTCTCCTTCTCACCCTCTCTTTATTCCTCTATCTCTCCTTCTCACCCTCTCATTATTCCCCTATCTCTCCTTCTCACCCTCTCGTTATTCCTCTATCTCTCCTTCTCACCCTCTCATTATTCCTCTATCTCTCCCTCTCGTTATTCCTCTATCTCTCCTTCTCACCCTCTCATTATTCCTCTATCTCTCCTTATCACCCTCTCGTTATTCCTCTATCTCTCCTTCTCACCCTCCCATTTTCCTCTATGTCTCCTTCTCACCCTCTTGTTATTCCTCTATCTCTCCTTCTCACCCTCTCATTATTCCCCTATCTCTCCTTCTCACCCTCTCATTATTCCTCTATCTCTCCTTCTCACCCTCTCGTTATTCCTCTATCTCTCCTTCTCTCCCTCTCATTATTCCTCTATCTCTCCTTCTCACCCTCTCATTATTCCTTTATCTCTCCTTCTCACCCTCTCATTATTCCTTTATCTCTCCTTCTCACCCTCTCATTATTCCTCTATCTCTCCTTCTCACCCTCTCATTATTCCTTTATCTCTCCTTCTCACCCTCTCATTATTCCTTTATCTCTCCTTCTCACCCTCTCGTTATTCCTCTATCTCTCCTTCTCACCCTCTCATTATTCCTTTATCTCTCCTTCTCACCCTCTCATTATTCCTCTATCTCTCCTTCTCACCCTCTCATTATTCCTCTATCTCTCCCTCTCGTTATTCCTCTATCTCTCCTTCTCACCCTCTCATTATTCCTCTATCTCTCCTCACCCTCTCATTATTCCTCTATCTCTCCTCACCCTCTCATTATTCCTCTATCTCTCCTTCTCACCCTCTCGTTATTCCTCTATCTCTCCTTCTCACCCTCTCATTATTCCTTTATCTCTCCTTCTCACCCTCTCGTTATTCCTCTATCTCTCCTTCTCACCCTCTCATTATTCCTCTATCTCTCCCTCTCGTTATTCCTCTATCTCTCCTTCTCACCCTCTCATTATTCCTCTATCTCTCCTTATCACCCTCTCGTTATTCCTCTATCTCTCCTTCTCACCCTCCCATTTTCCTCTATGTCTCCTTCTCACCCTCTCATTATTCCTCTATCTCTCCTTCTCACCCTCTCATTATTCCTCTATCTCTCCTTCTCACCCTCTCATTATTCCTCTATCTCTCCTTCTCACCCTCTCGTTATTCCTCTATCTCTCCTTCTCACCCTCTCATTATTCCTCTATCTCTCCTTCTCACCCTCTCATTATTCCTCTATCTCTCCTTCTCACCCTCCCGTTATTCCTTTATCTCTCCTTCTCTCCCTCTCGTTATTCCTCTATCTCTCCTTCTCACCCTCTCATTATTCCTCTATCTCTCCTTCTCACCCTCTCATTATTCCTCTATCTCTCCTTCTCACCCTCTCATTATTCCTCTATCTCTCCTTCTCACCCTCTCATTATTCCTCTATCTCTCCTTCTCACCCTCTCATTATTCCTCTATCTCTCCTTATCACCCTCTCATTATTCCTTTATCTCTCCTTCTCACCCTCTCGTTATTCCTCTATCTCTCCTTCTCACCCTCTCATTATTCCTTTATCTCTCCTTCTCACCCTCTCGTTATTCCTCTATCTCTCCTTCTCACCCTCTCATTATTCCTCTATCTCTCCTTCTCACCCTCTCATTATTCCTCTATCTCTCCTTCTCACCCTCTCATTATTCCTCTATCTCTCCTTCTCACCCTCTCATTATTCCTCTATCTCTCCTTATCACCCTCTCATTATTCCTTTATCTCTCCTTCTCACCCTCTCGTTATTCCTCTATCTCTCCTTCTCACCCTCTCATTATTCCTCTATCTCTCCTTCTCACCCTCTCGTTATTCCTCTATCTCTCCTTCTCACCCTCTCATTATTCCTCTATCTCTCCTTATCACCCTCTCATTATTCCTTTATCTCTCCTTCTCACCCTCTCGTTATTCCTCTATCTCTCCTTCTCACCCTCTCGTTATTCCTCTATCTCTCCTTCTCACCCTCCCGTTATTCCTCTATCTCTCCTTCTCACCCTCTCATTATTCCTTTATCTCTCCTTCTCTCCCTCTCATTATTCCTCTATCTCTCCTTCTCACCCTCTCGTTATTCCTCTATCTCTCCTTCTCTCCCTCTCATTATTCCTCTATCTCTCCTTCTCACCCTCTCATTATTCCTTTATCTCTCCTTCTCACCCTCTCATTATTCCTTTATCTCTCCTTCTCACCCTCTCATTATTCCTTTATCTCTCCTTCTCTCCCTCTCATTATTCCTCTATCTCTCCTTCTCACCCTCTCGTTATTCCTTTATCTCTCCTTCTCTCCCTCTCGTTATTCCTCTATCTCTCCTTCTCACCCTCTCATTATTCCTTTATCTCGCCGTCTCACCCTCCCGTTATTCCTCTATCTCTCCTTCTCACCCTCTCGTTATTCCTCTATCTCTCCTTCTCACCCTCTCATTATTCCTTTATCTCGCCGTCTCACCCTCTCGTTATTCCTCTATCTCTCCTTCTCTCCCTCTCATTATTCCTCTATCTCTCCTTCTCACCCTCTCATTATTCCTTTATCTCTCCTTCTCACCCTCTCATTATTCCTTTATCTCTCCTTCTCTCCCTCTCATTATTCCTCTATCTCTCCTTCTCACCCTCTCGTTATTCCTTTATCTCTCCTTCTCTCCCTCTCGTTATTCCTCTATCTCTCCTTCTCACCCTCTCATTATTCCTTTATCTCGCCGTCTCACCCTCTCATTATTCCTCTATCTCTCCTTCTCACCCTCTCGTTATTCCTCTATCTTTCCTTCTCACCCTCCCGTTATTCCTCTATCTCTCCCTCTCGTTATTCCTCTATCTCTCCTTCTCATCCTCTCGTTATTCCTTTATCTCTCCTTCTCACCCTCTCGTTATTCCTCTATCTCTCCTTCTCACCCTCTCATTATTCCTCTATCTCTCCTTCTCACCCTCTCATTATTCCTCTATCTCTCCTTCTCACCCTCCCGTTATTCCTCTATCTCTCCTTCTCACCCTCTAATTATTCCTCTATCTCTCCTTCTCACCCTCTAATTATTCCTCTATCTCTCCTTCTCACCCTCCCGTTATTCCTCTATCTCTCCTTCTCACCCTCTAATTATTCCTCTATCTCTCCTTCTCACCCTCTAATTATTCCTCTATCTCTCCTTCTCACCCTCTCATTATTCCTCTATCTCTCCTTCTCACCCTTCCGTTGTTCCTCTATCTCTCCTTCTCACACACTTCATCTTCTACTCCTTTCAGGGGACAAGACCAAAGGTCTGATTGGAGTGTCAGAGCTTATTATTTCTACCTGTGTCCAGGGGGTGATATTTTGTTTTCTTGGAGCACAACCACTGCTGATTGTTGGATTTTCAGGACCATTGCTTGTGTTTGAAGAAGCATTCTACATGGTGAGACCTGAGAGGAGGTGAAACACGTTTTGTTTGTTTGTTTGTTTGTTTGTTTTGTTTTTCTTACTTATGAAAGAGATGCGTCCTGAACTCAGTCACTGTACAAACCTTCTCCTCTTAACAGTTCTGCACTGCTAATGGTCTCGAATACCTGGTGGGACGCGTTTGGATCGGTGCATGGCTAGTGGTGATTGTGGTCAGTACCGTGGCTTTTGAGGGCAGCTTCTTAGTTCGTTTTGTCTCAAGGTTCACCCAGGAAATCTTTTCAATCCTCATATCTCTAATATTTATCTACGAGACTTTCTATAAACTTGTCAAGGTAAGTCACCATTCACCCCAATGACCTCCAACCCCTGTGATCTTTTCCCAATCCAATAATCTCCTCCTACCCCACTGATCTCGCCTATGTTCTTCTCCCACCCCATTGATACCCCCCATGTCCTCCTCCCACCCCACTGATACCCCCATGTCCTCCTCCCACCCCACTGAACTCCTCCAGTGATCTCATACCCCAGTGATGTCCTCCCCTCTCTACAATGTGAGCGTTGTCCTCTTCGGTGCAGTGTGTGTTTGTGTTGTGTTCAAGGTCTGTCCATGTTATGTGCAGTGTTTGTCTTGTATTCAAGGTCTCTCCTCCCCTGTGCACAGTGTGTGTGTGTGTGTGTGTGTGTGTGTGTGTGTGTGTGTGTTTGTGTTCAAGGTCTGTCCTCCCCTGTGCACTGTGTGTGTGTGTGTGTGTGTGTTCAAGGTCTGTCCTTCCCTGTGCACTGTGTGTGTGTGTGTGTGTTTGTGTTCAAGGTCTGTCCTCCCCTGTGCAGTGTGTGTGTGTGTGTTTGTGTTCAAGGTCTGTCCTCCCCTGTGCACTGTGTGTGTGTGTGTTTGTGTTCAAGGTCTGTCCTCCCCTGTGCACCGTGTGTGTGTGTGTGTGTGTGTTCAAGGTCTGTCCTCCCCTGTGCACTGTGTCTGTGTGTGTGTGTGTGTGTTTGTGTTCAAGGTCTGTCCTCCCCTGTGCACTGTGTGTGTGTGTGTGTGTGTGTGTGTTCAAGGTCTGTCCTCCTTTTGGGGTCAAAATCCTAAAGTTAATTAACAAGACGTTCTTTTAAAAGCATTTTGGATAGTTAGACGAATTTTCCTCTGTCTATAACTGGTAGAGTTAATGCTTTAAAAATGTCCATTCTTCCTAAAGTATTATACTTATTTAGATCAATTCCAATTTTTCATAATAAGAATGATTTATTGGGGTTTAAAATAATATTTTAAAATGTACATGAAATAATAAATATCCCTGTATTAGAAGATACATTTTATATAGATATAGGTTAGATAGTGGTTTGTTAGTTCCAAACATTTTAATGATTTTGTGGCTACTAGGTGATCCCAACTGATATTACTTTGTCATAGATTTGAATGCCGTGATTTAGTTCCAAGGTGAGTTTCTTTAGAATTAAATGCTATTGATAGAAAGAAAATTCTTATCTGGATGTGGTCATTTCAAGGTCAGAAAATAGATAATTCTTTGAATGTTTTATTCTCTGCTAAAATAGATTTGAGAGTTTGAGACAAAATTAGAGTTAAATTCAAACTTATTAGTTTTAGATCTAAGTTATTGCCTATTTCAGCCCCTTTTTTGATTGGAATGAAATGGCAAACGTTTTTATTAACAAATTATTTGTTTTGGGGTTTGAAACTTTAAGAGACTTTATTTTTTGAGATGACTTTTTAGATTGGAATTATATTTAAGGGGAAAATAAATGGAAATTTAGAGGATGAAAAATATTCTATGTGATTAAAGAAATAATAGGGATATATTTTAGGAATGATATTACTGCACCAATTACTAATTCTGAAAGTTTTTTTTAGGGGTTAGAACACCTCTTTTAAACCAATTTATTTACTTTATAAAATGTTTTTACATAATAGAGAAAAACTAAAATGTCAAATTACTTGGGAGTGAATTATAGGAGAAACTTTAGTAACAGAAGAATTTGATCTGTAGGGGAATTTTATAAGTAATTTAAATATTAACTCTGTTGAACAATTATTTAAGACGTTTCATCTAGTATACCTGGTTCCTAGCGGACTAGCTTTAATATGTCATGATTCTATAAATGTCTGCTTTAGGGGTTGCCAAAGGGAAGGTACTTTCATCCACATTTGGTGGGATTGTGGTAAGGTAAAACTGATTTGGGATAAAATTAATTCTCTATAAAAATATTAAACTACATTGTGAGAATGCTTTATTAGGTAGAAAGATAGATTACACTGAAAAATTTTGAGAATAAATTAGTTCAAAGTATTTGTTCAGCAGTCAGACTATGTATGGCATCTCATTGGAGACAGAGTACGGTTTTAGAGAAACTAAACTCGTTTTGTATTAATGAATATTTCTCCTCCATAGAATTGGGTAATTACAATATGTTTATTTTAAAATGGTCTCCCTGAAAGAAATGGTCGGGATTTTAGAATTCTTTTTAGGGCTTGATTACTATTCCTTCATTTCGATCTCTCTAATGGGATATTATTTTATATATAATTTATATATATTTATTTACTAATTTATTTAATTATCTTCCTTAAGTTATTTCTTATATGTTAAAGGTGTGTCCTCCCCTGTTCAGTGTGTGTGTGTGTGTGTGTGTGTGTGTGTGTGTGTGTGTGTGTGTGTGTGTGTGTGTGTGTGTGTGTGTGTGTGTGTGCATGTCAGTGTGAGCTCCGTCCTCTTCAGTGCAGAGTGTTTGTGTTGTGTTCAAGATCTGTCCTCCCCTGTGCTCCATGTGTGTGAACTCTGTCCTCTTCAGTGCAGTGTGTGTGTGTGTGTGTGTGTGTGTGTGTGTGTGTGAGCTCTGTCCTCTTCAGTGCAGTGTGTGTGTGTGTGTGTGTGAGCTCTGTCCTCTTCAGTGCAGTGTGTGTGTGTGTGTGTGTGTGTGTGTGTGTGTGAGAGAGCTCTGTCCTCTTCAGTGCAGTGTGTGTGTGTGTGTGTGTGTGTGAGAGCTCTGTCCTCTTCAGTGCAGTGTGTGTGTGTGTGTGTGTGTGTGTGTGTGTGTGTGTGTGTGTGTGTGTGTGTGTGTGTGAGAGAGCTCTGTCCTCTTCAGTGCAGTGTGTGTGTGTGTGTGAGCTCTGTCCTCTTCAGTGCAGTGTGTGTGTGTGTGTGTGTGTGAGAGCTCTGTCCTCTTCAGTGCAGTGTGTGTGTGTGTGTGTGTGTGTGTGTGTGTGTGTGTGTGAGAGCTCTGTCCTCTTCAGTGCAGTGTGTGTGTGTGTGTGTGTGTGTGTGAGAGCTCTGTCCTCTTCAGTGCAGTGTGTGTGTGTGTGTGTGTGTGTGTGTGTGTGTGTGTGTGTGTGAGAGAGCTCTGTCCTCTTCAGTGCAGTGTGTGTGTGTGTGTGAGCTCTGTCCTCTTCAGTGCAGTGTGTGTGTGTGTGTGTGTGAGAGCTCTGTCCTCTTCAGTGCAGTGTGTGTGTGTGTGTGTGTGTGTGTGTGTGTGTGAGAGCTCTGTCCTCTTCAGTGCAGTGTGTGTGTGTGTGTGTGTGTGTGTGTGTGAGAGCTCTGTCCTCTTCAGTGCAGTGTGTGTGTGTGTGTGTGTGTGTGTGTGTGTGTGTGAGCTCTGTCCTCTTCAGTGCAGTGTGTGTGTGTGTGTGTGTGTGTGTGAGAGAGCTCTGTCCTCTTCAGTGCAGTGTGTGTGTGTGTGTGTGTGTGTGTGTGTGTGTGTGTGAGAGAGCTCTGTCCTCTTCAGTGCAGTGTGTGTGTGTGTGTGTGTGTGTGTGTGTGTGTGTGTGTGTGTGAGAGCTCTGTCCTCTTCAGTGCAGTGTGTGTGTGTGTGTGTGTGTGTGAGAGAGCTCTGTCCTCTTCAGTGCAGTGTGTGTGTGTGTGTGTGTGTGTTTGTGTGTGTGTGTGAGAGGTCTGTCCTCTTCAGTGCAGTGTGTGTGTATGTGTGTGTGTGTGTGTGTGTGAGCTCTATCCTCTTTAATGCAGTGTGTACTTGAGCGTCTGAACTGATTCCGTCTCCATCGTCTTCCTCAGGTTTTCCAGGAGCATCCACTCACTAACTGCACCTCCGGGAACCTGACAGACCTTGAACCAGTGAATGTAACACTGAGCCCCCTGCAAAATGAGACGGAGCCCGTAGCCTCCAAACCCATAACGGGGCAGCCCAACACGGCCCTGCTGTCCCTTGTACTGATGGCCGGGACCTTTTTCATTGCCTTCTTCCTGCGCAAACTGAAGAATAGCAACTTCTTCCCTGGGAGGGTGAGTGATCGCTCACTGATGTGGGGACTGCACTCAGATGTAAAGATGAGTGTGTACTCATTATCCCCCGATGGCTGGATGTGATTTGTACAAAGGGACCTACACTCATTAATGTCACATTTGCAGAGTTGAACCATTTTTTTACCATTTTTCAGTTAGGAAATTGTCAGGAAGCAATTACATGACATTCACAACTGCTTGTTTTCAGCAATTTGGAATTATTTTCAGACATTTTTTATTTTTTATGCTTTAGCCCATAGAGCCACTAAAACACACTCGCTTCAACCCACATTTAATTACATTGTCACCTTTCATTTTGGTTGCACACTTCTCATTTTCTTTACTTAAGCGCACACAGGGGAAGAGTTAAGATGCTCCCAGCCTCCCCCTGCATGACGCGTTTCTCACATCCCCTCAGTTTCCCAGCAAGCGTGAACCTGCCCTTCCTGGTAATAATTCAGAAATACCCTCAAATGAGTAACATGATCCATAACAATGTGGATTCCTAACACAAGGATTTCATTCCCAAACTTGTGATGGGGGCGTTTAATCTGGGAGCGGTCTCCTGACTCTCCCCTCCACCTGACCATTGTGGGGGGGGGGTATAAAATCTAAATAATTGTCTGGGGACCCCTTTATGATTCCAGTCTGTGTGTCTGTACTGTCTGTGTGTCTGTGTGTCTGTACTGTCTGTGTGTCTGTACTGTCTGTGTGTCTGTACTGTCTGTATGTCTGTACTGTCTGTACTGTCTGTGTGTCTGTACTGTCTGTGTGTCTGTATGTCTGTACTGTCTGTACTGTCTGTGTGTCTGTACTGTCTGTGTGTCTGTGTGTCTGTACTGTCTGTGTGTCTGTACTGTCTGTACTGTCTGTGTGTCTGTACTGTACTGTGTGTGTGTCTGTATGTCTGTACTGTCTGTGTGTCTGTGTGTCTGTACTGTCTGTGTGTCTGTACTGTCTGTGTGTCTGTGTGTCTGTACTGTCTGTATGTCTGTACTGTCTGTATGTCTGTACTGTCTGTGTGTCTGTACTGTCTGTACTGTCTGTGTGTCTGTACTGTCTGTACTGTCTGTGTGTCTGTACTGTCTGTGTGTCTGTACTGTGTGTGTGTCTGTGTGTCTGTATGTCTGTACTGTCTGTGTGTCTGTGTGTCTGTACTGTCTGTGTGTCTGTACTGTCTGTGTGTCTGTGTGTCTGTACTGTCTGTATGTCTGTACTGTCTGTATGTCTGTACTGTCTGTGTGTCTGTACTGTCTGTACTGTCTGTGTGTCTGTACTGTCTGTACTGTCTGTGTGTCTGTACTGTCTGTGTGTCTGTACTGTCTGTGTGTCTGTACTGTCTGTGTGTCTGTACTGTCTGTGTGTCTGTATGTCTGTACTGTGTGTGTGTCTGTGTGTCTGTACTGTCTGTGTGTCTGTGTGTCTGTACTGTCTGTATGTCTGTACTGTCTGTGTGTCTGTACTGTCTGTGTGTCTGTACTGTCTGTACTGTCTGTGTGTCTGTACTGTCTGTGTGTCTGTACTGTCTGTGTGTCTGTACTGTCTGTGTGTCTGTGTATCTGTGTGTCTGTACTGTCTGTGTGTCTGTACTGTCTGTGTGTCTGTACTGTCTGTGTATCTGTACTGTCTGTGTGTCTGTACTGTCTGTGTGTCTGTACTGTCTGTGTGTCTGTACTGTCTGTACTGTCTGTGTGTCTGTACTGTCTGTGTGTCTGTACTGTCTGTGTGTCTGTACTGTCTGTGTGTCTGTACTGTCTGTGTGTCTGTACTGTCTGTACTGTCTGTGTGTCTGTGTGTCTGTATGTCTGTGTGTCTGTACTGTCTGTGTGTCTGTACCGTCTGTGTGTCTGTACTGTCTGTGTGTCTGTACTGTCTGTGTGTCTGTACTGTCTGTATGTCTGTACTGTCTGTGTGTCTGTACTGTCTGTGTGTCTGTGTGTCTGTATGTCTGTGTGTCTGTACTGTCTGTGTGTCTGTACCGTCTGTGTGTCTGTACCGTCTGTGTGTCTGTACTGTCTGTGTGTCTGTACTGTCTGTGTGTCTGTACTGTCTGTATGTCTGTGTGTCTGTACTGTCTGTACTGTCTGTACTGTCTGTGTGTCTGTACTGTCTGTGTGTCTGTACTGTCTGTGTGTCTGTACTGTGTGTGTGTCTGTACTGTCTGTATGTCTGTACTGTCTGTGTGTCTGTACTGTCTGTGTGTCTGTGTGTCTGTACTGTCTGTGTGTCTGTACTGTCTGTATGTCAGTACTGTCTGTACTGTCTGTGTGTCTGTACTGTCTGTGTGTCTGTACTGTCTGTGTGTCTGTACTGTCTGTACTGTCTGTGTGTCTGTACTGTCTGTGTGTCTGTACTGTCTGTGTGTCTGTACTGTCTGTGTGTCTGTACTGTCTGTGTGTCTGTACTGTCTGCGTGTCTGTACTGTCTGTACTGTCTGTACTGTCTGTGTGTCTGTACTGTCTGTGTGTCTGTACTGTCTGTGTGTCTGTACTGTCTGTGTGTCTGTGTGTCTGTACTGTCTGTATGTCTGTACTGTCTGTGTGTCTGTATGTCTGTACTGTCTGTGTGTCTGTGTGTCTGTACTGTCTGTACTGTCTGTGTGTCTGTACTGTCTGTGTGTCTGTACTGTCTGTACTGTCTGTGTGTCTGTACTGTCTGTACTGTCTGTACTGTCTGTACTGTCTGTGTGTCTGTACTGTCTGTACTGTCTGTGTGTCTGTACTGTCTGTACTGTCTGTGTGTCTGTACTGTCTGTACTGTCTGTACTGTCTGTACTGTCTGTGTGTCTGTACTGTCTGTGTGTCTGTACTGTCTGTGTGTCTGTGTGTCTGTACTGTCTGTGTGTCTGTACTGTCTGTACTGTCTGTGTGTCTGTACTGTCTTTACTGTCTGTACTGTCTGTACTGTCTGTGTGTCTGTACTGTCTGTGTGTCTGTACTGTCTGTGTGTCTGTGTGTCTGTACTGTCTGTGTGTCTGTACTGTCTGTACTGTCTGTACTGTCTGTGTGTCTGTGTGTCTGTACTGTCTGTAATGTCTGTGTGTCTGTACTGTCTGTGTGTCTGTACTGTCTGTGTGTCTGTACTGTCTGTGTGTCTGTACTGTCTGTATGTCTGTACTGTCTGTACTGTCTGTACTGTCTGTGTGTCTGTATGTCTGTGTGTCTGTACTGTCTGTGTGTCTGTACTGTCTGTGTGTCTGTACTGTCTGTACTGTCTGTGTGTCTGTGTGTCTGTACTGTCTGTGTGTCTGTACTGTCTGTGTGTCTGTGTGTCTGTACTGTCTGTGTGTCTGTACTGTCTGTGTGTCTGTACTGTCTGTATGTCTGTACTGTCTGTATGTCTGTACTGTCTGTGTGTCTGTACTGTCTGTGTGTCTGTACTGTCTGTGTGTCTGTACTGTCTGTACTGTCTGTGTGTCTGTACTGTCTGTGTGTCTGTACTGTCTGTGTGTCTGTACTGTCTGTGTGTCTGTACTGTCTGTACTGTCTGTGTGTCTGTACTGTCTGTGTGTCTGTACTGTCTGTATGTCTGTACTGTCTGTGTGTCTGTACTGTCTGTGTGTCTGTACTGTCTGTATGTCTGTACTGTCTGTATGTCTGTACTGTCTGTGTGTCTGTGTGTCTGTATGTCTGTACTGTCTGTGTGTCTGTAGTGTCTGTGTGTCTGTACTGTCTGTGTGTCTGTATGTCTGTACTGTCTGTGTGTCTGTAGTGTCTGTGTGTCTGTACTGTCTGTGTGTCTGTACTGTCTGTGTGTCTGTACTGTCTGTGTATCTGTACTGTCTGTGTGTCTGTACTGTCTGTGTGTCAGTACTGTCTGTGTATCTGTACTGTCTGTGTGTCTGTACTGTCTGTGTGTCTGTACTGTCTGTGTGTCTGTACTGTCTGTACTGTCTGTGTGTCTGTGTGTCTGTACTGTCTGTGTGTCTGTACTGTCTGTACTGTCTGTGTGTCTGTACTGTCTGTGTGTCTGTACTGTCTGTGTGTCTGTACTGTCTGTACTGTCTGTACTGTCTGTACTGTCTGTACTGTCTGTGTGTCTGTGTGTCTGTACTGTCTGTGTGTCTGTACTGTCTGTGTGTCTGTACTGTCTGTACTGTCTGTGTGTCTGTACTGTCTGTGTGTCTGTATGTCTGTACTGTCTGTGTGTCTGTACTGTCTGTATGTCTGTACTGTCTGTATGTCTGTGTGTCTGTGTGTCTGTACTGTCTGTGTGTCAGTACTGTCTGTGTGTCTGTACTGTCTGTACTGTCTGTGTGTCTGTACTGTCTGTGTGTCTGTATGTCTGTACTGTCTGTGTGTCTGTACTGTCTGTATGTCTGTACTGTCTGTATGTCTGTGTGTCTGTACTGTCTGTGTGTCTGTACTGTCTGTACTGTCTGTGTGTCTGTGTGTCTGTACTGTCTGTGTGTCTGTACTGTCTGTACTGTCTGTGTGTCTGTACTGTCTGTGTGTCTGTACTGTCTGTGTGTCTGTGTGTCTGTGTGTCTGTACGGTCTGTACTGTCTGTGTGTCTGTACTGTCTGTACTGTCTGTACTGTCTGTACTGTCTGTGTGTCTGTACTGTCTGTACTGTCTGTGTGTCTGTACTGTCTGTGTGTCTGTACTGTCTGTGTGTCTGTGTGTCTGTACTGTCTGTATGTCTGTACTGTCTGTGTGTCTGTACTGTCTGTGTGTCTGTACTGTCTGTGTATCTGTACTGTCTGTATGTCTGTACTGTCTGTGTGTCTGTACTGTCTGTTTATCTGTACTGTCTGTGTGTCTGTACTGTCTGTGTGTCTGTGTGTCTGTATGTCTGTACTGTCTGTGTGTCTGTAGTGTCTGTGTGTCTGTACTGTCTGTGTGTCTGTACTGTCTGTGTGTCTGTACTGTCTGTATGTCTGTACTGTCTGTGTGTCTGTACTGTCTGTGTGTCTGTACTGTCTGTATGTCTGTACTGTCTGTGTGTCTGTACTGTCTGTGTGTCTGTACTGTCTGTGTATCTGTACCGTCTGTACTGTCTGTACTGTCTGTGTGTCTGTACTGTCTGTGTGTCTGTACTGTCTGTGTGTCTGTACTGTCTGTGTGTCTGTACTGTCTGTGTGTCTGTACTGTCTGTATGTCTGTACTGTCTGTATGTCTGTACTGTCTGTGTGTCTGTGTGTCTGTATGTCTGTACTGTCTGTATGTCTGTACTGTCTGTGTGTCTGTGTGTCTGTACTGTCTGTACTGTCTGTGTGTCTGTACTGTCTGTACTGTCTGTGTGTCTGTACTGTCTGTACTGTCTGTATGTCTGTACTGTCTGTACTGTCTGTGTGTCTGTGTGTCTGTACTGTCTGTATGTCTGTACTGTCTGTGTGTCAGTACTGTCTGTGTGTCTGTACTGTCTGTGTGTCTGTACTGTCTGTGTGTCTGTACTGTCTGTATGTCTGTACTGTCTGTACTGTCTGTACTGTCTGTGTGTCTGTACTGTCTGTGTGTCTGTGTGTCTGTGTGTCTGTACTGTCTGTATGTCTGTACTGTCTGTGTGTCTGTGTGTCTGTACTGTCTGTACTGTCTGTGTGTCTGTGTGTCTGTATGTCTGTACTGTCTGTATGTCTGTACTGTATGTGTGTCTGTACTGTCTGTACTGTCTGTGTGTCTGTACTGTCTGTACTGTCTGTGTGTCTGTACTGTCTGTGTGTCTGTACTGTCTGTATGTCTGTACTGTCTGTGTGTCTGTACTGTCTGTATGTCTGTACTGTCTGTATGTCTGTACTGTCTGTGTGTCTGTACTGTCTGTACTGTCTGTGTGTCTGTACTGTCTGTGTGTCTGTACTGTCTGTGTATCTGTACTGTCTGTATGTCAGTACTGTCTGTGTGTCTGTACTGTCTGTGTGTCTGTGTGTCTGTACTGTCAGTACTGTCTGTGTATCTGTACTGTCTGTGTGTCTGTACTGTCTGTGTGTCTGTACTGTCTGTACTGTCTGTGTGTCTGTATGTCTGTACTGTCTGTACTGTCTGTGTGTCTGTGTGTCTGTACTGTCTGTGTGTCTGTACTGTCTGTACTGTCTGTGTGTCTGTGTGTCTGTACTGTCTGTGTGTCTGTGTGTCTGTACTGTCTGTACTGTCTGTATGTCTGTGTGTTTGTGTGTCTGTGTGTCTGTACTGTCTGTACTGTCTGTGTGTCTGTACTGTCTGTACTGTCTGTGTGTCTGTACTGTCTGTGTGTCTGTACTGTCTGTGTATCTGTACTGTCTGTGTGTCTGTGTGTCTGTACTGTCTGTGTATCTGTACTGTCTGTGTGTCTGTGTGTCTGTATGTCTGTGTGTCTGTACTGTCTGTGTGTCTGTACTGTCTGTGTGTCTGTACTGTCTGTACTGTCTGTGTGTCTGTACTGTCTGTGTGTCTGTACTGTCTGTGTGTCTGTGTGTCTGTACTGTCTGTGTGTCTGTGTGTCTGTACTGTCTGTATGTCTGTACTGTCTGTGTGTCTGTACTGTCTGTGTGTCTGTACTATCTGTGTGTCTGTACTGTCTGTGTGTCTGTATGTCTGTACTGTCTGTACTGTCTGTGTGTCTGTGTGTCTGTACTGTCTGTACTGTCTGTGTGTCTGTACTGTCTGTATGTCTGTACTGTCTGTACTGTCTGTGTGTCTGTACTGTCTGTGTGTCTGTACTGTCTGTGTGTCTGTACTGTCTGTACTGTCTGTGTGTCTGTACTGTCTGTGTGTCTGTATGTCTGTACTGTCTGTACTGTCTGTGTGTCTGTGTGTCTGTACTGTCTGTACTGTCTGTATGTCTGTACTGTCTGTGTGTCTGTACTGTCTGTATGTCTGTACTGTCTGTGTGTCTGTACTGTCTGTGTGTCTGTACAGTCTGTACTGTCTGTACTGTCTGTGTGTCTGTACTGTCTGTACTGTCTGTACTGTCTGTACTGTCTGTGTGTCTGTACTGTCTGTACTGTCTGTACTGTCTGTGTGTCTGTGTGTCTGTACTGTCTGTGTGTCTGTACTGTCTGTGTGTCTGTACTGTCTGTACTGTCTGTGTGTCTGTGTGTCTGTACTGTCTGTATGTCTGTACTGTCTGTGTGTCTGTACTGTCTGTGTGTCTGTATGTCTGTGTGTCTGTACTGTCTGTATGTCTGTGTGTCTGTGTGTCTGTACTGTCTGTGTGTCTGTACTGTCTGTGTGTCTGTACTGTCTGTGTGTCTGTACTGTCTGTGTGTCTGTACTGTCTGTACTGTCTGTACTGTCTGTGTGTCTGTGTGTCTGTACTGTCTGTGTGTCTGTACTGTCTGTACTGTCTGTACTGTCTGTGTGTCTGTACTGTCTGTGTGTCTGTACTGTCTGTATGTCTGTACTGTCTGTGTGTCTGTACTGTCTGTATGTCTGTACTATCTGTGTGTCTGTACTGTCTGTGTGTCTGTACTGTCTGTGTGTCTGTACTGTCTGTGTGTCTGTACTGTCTGTACTGTCTGTGTATCTGTACTGTCTGTGTGTCTGTACTGTCTGTGTGTCAGTACTGTCTGTGTGTCTGTACTGTCTGTGTGTCTGTACTGTCTGTGTGTCTGTACTGTCTGTGTGTCTGTGTGTCTGTGTGTCTGTACTGTCTGTACTGTCTGTACTGTCTGTACTGTCTGTATGTCTGTACTGTCTGTGTGTCTGTGTGTCTGTACTGTCTGTGTGTCTGTACTGTCTGTGTGTCTGTGTGTCTGTACTGTCTGTACTGTCTGTATGTCAGTACTGTCTGTGTGTCTGTATGTCTGTACTGTCTGTACTGTCTGTGTGTCTGTACTGTCTGTACTGTCTGTGTGTCTGTACTGTCTGTATGTCTGTACTGTCTGTGTGTCTGTACTGTCTGTGTGTCTGTACTGTCTGTGTGTCTGTGTGTCTGTACTGTCTGTGTGTCTGTACTGTCTGTGTATCTGTACTGTCTGTGTGTCTGTACTGTCTGTGTGTCTGTACTGTCTGTGTATCTGTACTGTCTGTATGTCTGTACTGTCTGTGTGTCTGTACTGTCTGTGTGTCTGTACTGTCTGTGTATCTGTACTGTCTGTGTGTCTGTACTGTCTGTGTGTCTGTACTGTCTGTGTGTGTGTACTGTCTGTATGTCTGTGTATCTGTACTGTCTGTGTGTCTGTACTGTCTGTACTGTCTGTGTGTCTGTACTGTCTGTGTGTCTGTGTGTCTGTGTGTCTGTACTGTCTGTGTGTCTGTACTGTCTGTGTGTCTGTACTGTCTGTACTGTCTGTATGTCTGTACTGTCTGTGTGTCTGTACTGTCTGTGTGTCTGTACTGTCTGTGTGTCTGTATGTCTGTGTGTCTGTACTGTCTGTGTGTCTGTACTGTCTGTGTGTCTGTATGTCTGTGTGTCTGTACTGTCTGTGTGTCTGTACTGTCTGTATGTCTGTACTGTCTGTGTGTCTGTACTGTCTGTGTGTCTGTACTGTCTGTATGTCTGTACTGTCTGTGTGTCTGTACTGTCTGTGTGTCTGTACTGTCTGTGTGTCTGTACTGTCTGTGTGTCTGTACCGTCTGTGTGTCTGTACCGTCTGTATGTCTGTACTGTCTGTATGTCTGTACTGTCTGTGTGTCTGTGTGTCTGTACTGTCTGTGTATCTGTACTGTCTGTGTGTCTGTACTGTCTGTATGTCTGTACTGTCTGTATGTCTGTACTGTCTGTGTGTCTGTACTGTCTGTGTGTCTGTACTGTCTGTATGTCTGTACTGTCTGTGTGTCTGTACTGTCTGTGTGTCTGTACTGTCTGTGTATCTGTACTGTCTGTGTGTCTGTATGTCTGTACTGTCTGTATGTCTGTGTGTCTGTACTGTCTGTGTGTCTGTACTGTCTGTGTGTCTGTACTGTCTGTGTGTCTGTACTGTCTGTGTGTCTGTACTGTCTGTATGTCTGTACTGTCTGTGTGTCTGTGCGTCTGTACTGTCTGTGTGTCTGTACTGTCTGTATGTCTGTACTGTCTGTGTGTCTGTACTGTCTGTGTGTCTGTACTGTCTGTGTGTCTGTACTGTCTGTGTGTCTGTGTGTCTGTACTGTCTGTGTGTCTGTACTGTCTGTGTGTCTGTACTGTCTGTATGTCTGTACTGTCTGTGTATCTGTACTGTCTGTGTGTCTGTACTGTCTGTGTATCTGTACTGTCTGTGTGTCTGTATGTCTGTACTGTCTGTACTGTCTGTGTGTCTGTATGTCTGTACTGTCTGTGTGTCTGTATGTCTGTACTGTCTGTGTGTCTGTACTGTCTGTACTGTCTGTATGTCTGTGTGTCTGTGTGTCTGTACTGTCTGTGTGTCTGTACTGTCTGTGTGTCTGTACTGTCTGTGTGTCTGTACTGTCTGTATGTCTGTACTGTCTGTGTGTCTGTACTGTCTGTGTGTCTGTACTGTCTGTGTGTCTGTACTGTCTGTACTGTCTGTACTGTCTGTGTGTCTGTACTGTCTGTGTGTCTGTACTGTCTGTGTGTCTGTACTGTCTGTGTGTCTGTACTGTCTGTATGTCTGTGTGTCTGTACTGTCTGTGTGTCTGTACTGTCTGTGTGTCTGTACTGTCTGTGTGTCTGTACTGTCTGTGTGTCTGTACTGTCTGTACTGTCTGTACTGTCTGTGTGTCTGTACTGTCTGTGTGTCTGTACTGTCTGTGTGTCTGTACTGTCTGTGTGTCTGTGTGTCTGTGTGTCTGTGTGTCTGTACTGTCTGTGTGTCTGTACTGTCTGTGTGTCTGTACTGTCTGTGTGTCTGTACTGTCTGTGTGTCTGTATGTCTGTGTGTCTGTACTGTCTGTGTGTCTGTACTGTCTGTGTGTCTGTACTGTCTGTGTGTCTGTGTGTCTGTACTGTCTGTGTGTCTGTACTGTCTGTATGTCTGTACTGTCTGTATGTCTGTGTGTCTGTGTGTCTGTACTGTCTGTGTGTCTGTACTGTCTGTGTGTCTGTACTGTCTGTGTGTCAGTGCATCACTGCAGTGTCTGTATTTTGTCTCTTTCTCAGATACGTCGTGTAATTGGAGATTTTGGGGTTCCAATTGCCATTCTCATCATGGTCCTAGTGGATTTCAGTATTACTGACACCTACACTCAGGTGAGTGGAACAAATGACAACCTGCACTGACATCCAGCTCTTGCTGCATTTTCCTAACACTGTCAGCTACCTGCGCTATGGTGGCTGGATAACCACCTGTTCTTATTGAATAACACACAGGTTGACCTGCACGCACCTCATTAACATGCAGGTACACTCACTTTAGACAGCCGTATTCATGCTAGTAACACTCAGGACATTAGTTACACTGAGCGCCCTGGTAGGACACATCAGGGTGCAGATTCTTAGTGGGTTTTTGGGGTTTTTGTATAAGTTAGATGGGGCTGTTCATTCCCCCCCATTGAGTGGATATGGAACTGGGGACAGACTGTTCAGTACGTGGGATCAGCATGGGGATGTCCACCAGCACTGTACCATGCATTCTCCCCTTAAGCGTAGTCTTGTTAGGGTCATGAAGGTGGTAGATCAGTCTGCAGACGTACAGAGTGCAAAGGTCCAGTGAGTATGTCCTGCTTGTCTGTCCCTCTGTCTACCAGCCGCAATCTGAGGTCTTTGGTTCTGAGGTTTTCCTTGCACTCTGACAATCTGTTCTTATGCTCTTATTTCTACTAATGTTACTGCTCTCCCCTGTTCCTCGGATGGGTCAGGGGTGTTTTATTGCATTGGGACATATTTTCACTTGATGCGGCGTGGCGACTTTAAGACCATCGATCACGGCCATCTTGGTAGAGGCACTTCAGCTGTCTACTAGATGTGTCCGGCAGTACCAGGTGGACTCCAGCTACGAGATTATATTAATGGGGCAGAATCTGTTCTTTTACTTACGGAGACCCCTGAGTAGCTCCCTCACCAATATCTTGACGATTAGATACATGTAGCTGGTGAGCCACAGTGCCATTTTGTTTAAGGTGCCCATGAGGTCTGATTTTTTTCCCCAGGCTTTAGGGAAAGAAAGGGGAGGAGATACTGATCTTCTCTTCTATTCCGGGTTGTGGAGCTCACAGGTGGTACGTGACTTGTGCAGTCTTCTCACTCGCTGGGGGGACTGACCTCTGTCCTGTTGGCTTCTCCTGACCATAACAGCAAATACATTTTTTATCTTATTCTCTATACTTTCCTTATCCTTTTGGGTGTCTCCTTGCTAGTTCTAACCACAAAGGAGACATGGGGAAGACTAGGGCCACCAAAATGGGTGAATAAAATCATGGTGTTATGTGTCCAAACTGAAAATCTTTATTCTCACCAAATCCTAGCAGAGCCCTGAATTACGTGATTCTGCCATTGGCATCCAAGGATACTCATGCTTTAGAAAAGCCCAAACAAAGCGAGGAGGGGGCATAATCATATACACACCAGAGTCTACAAACCGTACTCTTTTATTTTATTCTTGTACCTCTGTCATATCGTAATACGCTGCTGGCAAAATCGTTCTTCCCTCCTGAAAACAAATCTTAATTACTTGCACCTAATACCCCTGCACAGTCGCTTTCAGAACAAGAAAATAAAGTTTTGGAGTTTTTGGAGCTTTTGTTAATTGGCTGGACCCAAATAATGACAGATTCTGTTTATTGTTTAAGACACTGAACTTATCGCAACTAACCTCTTCCCTACTTGTATTAAACAAGACACATCCAACCATATTCTGCTAGTCTGGATCCTTTCATACTGCAGAATCCAAGATTCAGACATACTAGAAAACGTGTTTAGCAATCACTTCATTGTCTTCTGTGTTCTCAAACCAAAGCAATCGAATCTTGTCCCAAAGTAATAGTTACACAATATTTCAGGACATTTGTTCTCCAGTCTTTCCTAAATGATCTAAGAAATTGCCCGTGCCAGTCCAAGAGAGCTTCTCAGATTTTTTTATTTCAAACTTTCTGTGGTTCCCAAGAAGGATGGCAGCTTCCGTCCTGTCCTATTTTGGACCTGGAATGTCTCAACCAATGCATGAGTGGTACTCACTTCAAGCTGGACTATTTGCATTCTGTCATTTTGGGATGTGCCAGAGGAGTGCTTACCCTCCCTGAATCTTTAGGATGTGTATCTGCATGTTTTAATCAACTCGGATCACCAACGCATCCTGCATTTTGCTTTTGCATGCAGTCGCTACCAGTTCACGGCTCTGATGTTTTGCCTGACTTCACACCCAGAATATTCATGAAGATCTTGCAGCCCTGACCTGACTCAGACATGTCGGCTGCCTCCTCCTTTGCACCGGCTGACATTAAGGTGCTGACTTTGAATGTGAGAGGTCTCATTATACCTGAGAAGTGATCACACTTGCATCGTGATCTCAGGTCTCTCCATATTTCAATAGCTTTCATGCAGGAAATCCACTTTTGTGGAGCTTTTCCACCTCGTTTGACTTCTCGTGACTATCCTCAATGTTTCTACAGTAATGATCCTCTCTCTAAACGGAAAGGGACTGCAAACTTCATCTCTGAACATACATCCTTTGTTGAGTGTGCACGTCTTTTGGATCCTGAAGGCAGATATGTTTTCTTGAAGGGTTCGATCACAGACCATTCTTACACCCTTGCGACTCTTTTCCTCCTGAATGCCCGACAACATACCTCCTTTGCTTCCATCATGGCTAGCCTTTGCCAGTTTCGGGAGGGTTTCACTATCATGGGGGGAGATCTTAATGTGGCCCTAGACCCTACCCTCAACACTTCCTCTGGCTCAACCCGTATGCCGTTAAACGTCATGCTGAGGATCAAGAGAATCCTTGTTGACCACCAACTGGTGGATTGCTGGCGAGCTTTGTACCCTGATGATCGCGACTACAGTTTTTACTCTGTTCCCCATGCCCGGTACTCTCACATAGACTACTTGTTCATTTCCCTTTACCATCTTCCCATGCTGCGCTCGGCTGCTTATGGTCTTACCACCTGGTCAGACCATGCGCCGCTAACGGTATCCTTTGCCTCACCACTTGTTCGCCTCACACAGTGCTCATGGAGACTTAATGACTTCCTCCTGGCTGCTCCAGATACGTTGCTATCTACTCAGGCTCTCCTCACCAATTACTTCACCGAAAATTTGGATCATGATGTCCCTGGGCTTACGGTGTGGGAGGCACATAAGTGCGTGATCCGTGGCCACTTTATTAGATCACCTCGGAGGCCAATAGAACGTGAACCTCTCTGCTCCGTGAGCTACATTCCTAAATTGCGACATTTGAATGTGCCCATAAATCTTCTCAAAGAGCCGCCAACTTCCAACAACTTTTACTTTTGCGACGAGAGCTGGCCTCATTGCTTAACTTACAGGCACAGAGGCAGTTCACCAGACTGAAGGCTATTTATTACTGTAACGGGATCCTAAGTCCTCAGATTGACTTAGCCTGCTATGCCGGGTCTCTCTCTTGCAGGGGCCGCCAGGGAAGGGTGATGTCTCCGGTGCTCCGCTCCAGCTATCCCAGGATGGGGGTCAAAAGAAGACCCTTGATACCACCCCAAACGAACGACACAGCACGCCAGTCAGGTTCCAAAACTGAACACACTTTATTTTGGCTGAATTCAGCTCTTTTAAGCAGAGTTAATTGCATCAAGTCAAACAGTTAACAAAAGGGCACAAAACATTCTATAATGATTAAATTTAGCAACAATGGGCACACAATGTCACAAAGGGCTGAACTTCATGGATAAGGGGCAGGGGTAAACATGAGAACAATGGAAGCCCAGACCCTGTGGAGCCTCTGCACTTTGGCTGCTTCTTACAGCCAGCCAATGAGCTAACGAGCTACCAGTTCAATTGGCCAATCCCGTGGCCGCCGACATTTCTCCATGTTATGGCAATGGAGTCCCTTTAAGTTGGTTCTTAGTCATTCAGCCAATCAGAACCGGTAGGCGGGCAACCAATCGACCAATCATGAAGCCGCCTACTTTCCCATGTAAAGTCTATGGGGTTTTTCTGACCAGGTTGCTCCGCATAGCAGCCAGCCTACGGCTCCGTTCTACCCGTGAGTGCAGTCTTTTTTGGTGGAACAAGTGAACTTCCATAGTAACGGCCTAGGGTCCGTTACAATTACGAACATGGCAATAAGCCGGGAAGTACCTGGCTAGGGCGCTGCGGAAGCACCGCCAACTGACTTACATCCCCAAAACTAGGGACCCGCACAGGGCTGTCAAACAGCTACCTCCGGATGTGACGCGGGAGTTTGTGTCCTACTATTCTAAGCTCTACAACTAATCCCCCGGCCCCAGGGATCCAATTCAGGCTGACCAGCTCCGCACTAAAATTGCTGACTATACTTGTCAGCACTTGAAATTTAAACTATCGTGAGATGATGCTGCTTTTTTGGACCATCCCCTATCAGAGACAGAATTGGCCCTATCAGTGCGAAACTCCAAGCCGGGTAAATGCCCGGGTTCTGACGGACTCTCTCTCTTATACTACAAGCGGTTCCTACCTCTTCTCGGCCCCCGTATGGTTGAGGCCTTTAATTCCATTTTCAATGGCCAGACCTTCCACCCACACACGCTGATGGCCATGATCTCCTTGATCTCGAAGGAGGGGAAAGATAGGGAGCACTGTGGCAGCTATAGGCCGATTTCCTTGTTTAATGTTGACCGGAAACTATTTTAAAAAATCTTGGCTTCCCGCTTGACTCCATTTATGCCCTCTCTGGTTGGTTCAGACCAGGTGGGGTTTGTCCCGGGGAGGGAGACCAGGGACTGCACCATTCGAGCGATTGGATGCTTGTGCATCCTCAATTCCAATGCTTCTGCTTTCAACCGACGCCGAGAAGGCCTTTGACCGGCTGAGCTGGGGCTTCTTGCTGGAGGTCTTTTGACAAGTGGGCCTTGGCCCCCACATGATGGCATGGATCACATCCCTGTACTCTCTCCCCTCGGCCAGGATTCGGATCAACGGCGCCCTTTCAGACTCATTCCAGATTTCAAATGGCACGAGGCAGAGTTTCCCCATTTCCCCTTTGCTGTTTGTTTTGGCCTTGGAACCTTTTCTGGAGGCGGTTCGAGCCAGTGATGATATCTGGGGCTTGAGGGTGCATGGAACCCACCACAAGTTTTTGGACTTTGCTGATAACCTCTTGTTTCCTCTTAACTCTCCGAGGCTTTTTCTTCTGGTCCTCCTTGAGGAGTTTCAAGTTTACGGGGAGCTTGCAAACTTCAAAATGAATACCAGCAAATCCCTTAATATATCACTCCCTGAGAATGAGGCACGGCGCTTGTCAACTTCCTTTCCTTTAAAATGGTGCCGTGATAAGCTCAAGTACTTAGGTATAAGGTTAGCTAGAGATTTGTCCCACTTCTACATGCACAACTTCTCCCCGTTCTTGATAACTCTGCAGCGGGACTTGGGCTCATTACATGTTTCATGGACAGATCGACTTAACGCACTGAAAATGAATGTGCTTCCGCGGCTTCTCTGTCTTTTTCAGACACTCCCTATTCGCCTCCCGGTTCCCTTTTTCACGTCAGCTCACTCCTTGTGGCTACGGTTCCTGTGGGCCCGGAGACCACCGAGAATACGGTTTGACGTCTTAACAAGACGCAAATCACAGGCGGGTTTGGCTCTACCTTGCCCGCGGACCTATTATCGAGCTTGTCACCTCCTTCACATTCTGGAATGGACCTTCCACCCGCCCCAGAAGTCATGGATAACGATTGAAGAGGACAGTGTGGGGGCCCCCTTGTCCTTACTCCCCTGGTTGCTGCCGACTCATGCCCGGTCGCTTGCTGGGACCCACCCTTTGGTATCTGCTACCCTTTCAACATTTCACAGCTCTAGTGCTCACTTTAGTCTTACCACTTTCCCCTCCCCCTTGACACCCTTACGCCATAATCCGGCATTTGTTCCTGGGCAGTCTCCTGGCATCTTTCTTGACACTCCCCTTGATGGTCTGTCACGGGTCGCGTCCTGTTTAACTGCTGCTGGCAGACATCGACCTCTAGGGGAAATTCTAACATCTCGATCCCCAACAATACTTGATCGGTTCCGCTATACCCAACTGGGGCATTTCATTCTCTCCATACCCCAGCTGCGAAGTTTCCTTCCTCAAACACCTCCCTTTGAGGACTTGTGCACTGGTGACGCTATCCCTCTACATGTCATTTCTCTTTTATACCTGCTCCTGCGGCCGCTCCCCTTCCGTCTTTTGTTGGGAAATGGGAAACAGCCCTTCAGATTTCATTAAGCGAGAGGCAGTGGAAGAAGATATTCACCTTGAGCCACAAATGTTCCCTGGACTATAAGATCCAGGAAATGTCTTACAAATTGCTTTCCTACTGGTACCTCACACTGGCACTCTTGCACGTGTTTTCCCCTGAGACGCCTGATGTCTGTTGGAGATGTGGTCTGTCATCTGGCACTTTGCTCCATGTCTGGTGGGAGTGCCCACTTATCTTCCCCTTCTGGGAATCTGTTTATTCCGTCTTAAAGAAACTCATGGATGACCCTCCACCCTTTCTCCCTGCACCGCTTCTTTTGCACCACACCTCATTCCCCATATCACAATATAAGAAATCAGTTGTTCGGCATCTATAAACGCAGCTAAGTCACTCATCCCTGTTCGTTGGGGTATGCTCTTGCCTCCAACGTTTAAGGAGTGGGTTGCAAGGGTGGAGGACATCAGATGCATAGAACAACTGATTTCAACAGTGGAGGAGCACTCTGAGAGATATACCACCACCTAGCTCGCCTGGATGAAATTTTTGGAGGACCCGGCGATGCAGTCTCTCCTGGGCACTGCGGGTCAGAGATTGGGAGTTCTGCCTCTGATGTCAAGTAGGGGGGCTTTTTTCCCTCCGGCTTACTGGGGGGTTCCCAGCGCTCGGGGGAGAGAATTGGTTTCTGTTTTCTGTTTTAAGGCCCATGTTTCAGTCTTGTCTGTTCTTTTTCAGAGACACATTGCCTTTCTGCCAGATGTGCAAGCCTTTGTGCAAGGGGTGCCTCATTCATTCCCTGTTTTCCAGGATCCCACATTTCCATAGAACTAATGTCTGGTCCTGAAAGTGCTTCAGAAGCATCCTTTTGAGATTTTGGCTTCAGTATCTCTTCATTGCCGACTCAAGACTATTTTCCCTGTTTGCAGTTGTGTCTGATCAGCATGTGTCTTCATCTTCTAGACCCCCTTTTCTGATTTATTATTTTTCTAGTGTCTTTTTTTTTGCGGTTACTTGGTTTTGGTGTGACTGTTCGTTGACACCCAAAGTCAATACTTGTTTTCTGGTTTGTCTCCATTGAGAGGTTTGAGGGTTTTTCTCTGCGTCTCTGAAATGTTGGTGGACCTCTTTGGTATATCCCTGTGGTTCCTGTGTTCCACAATGGGTGAAAACAGGATTTTTGAATATTTACCTTAAATCCTTTTCTCATCATCCTTATGGAACACAGGATATCCCTCCTGGAGAAAAACAGGTTGCTTGAGTTCCTGGCAGGGGTGTCCTTTGGGTTCGTAAGTTTGGTGACCATGTTCCTGCGATACTTCACTTTTTCCTTCTGTCTTGGCTATGTGCTGAAACTGAGGCTTCTAGGGGAGGTAAGGGGGAGCTGGGAGGGAGTCTCTGCCTCCAGAGAACTATGTATGCAAGTGCCTGCTTCATAGAGGAAATACTTTACCCCATGGTTCCTGTGTTCCAAAAGGACTAAGTGAAAACTATTTATTGGTAAGTACACAAAAATCCCATTTTAGACACTCAGGGCAAGCGATACTCGTTTTAGTAGCACTCTAGGCCAGCTGCACTCTCTTTAAGACACCAAGGAGCAGCTGTACTCCATTATCAGATGCACAGGACACTATGTATTCAGGGTAGTAACTCAATCACAAAGAACAGCAATGATCACTTGAGATCCACTGACCCTTTCCTTTCTTATCATTCTGCAGAAGCTTAGTGTTCCCAGCGGCCTCAAGGTGACGTCACCACATAAGCGAGGCTGGGTGATCAACCCGCTGGGGTCCAAGGACCCCTTTCCAATATGGATGATGTTCGCTAGTGTCCTGCCAGCAATATTGGTTTATATCCTGATCTTCATGGAGACCCAGATCACCACGTGAGTTCTAGTGGTTGTACTGGTGAAATGTTCACCTGAACAAGGAGTGTGTTAGTTATCAGTAGGAAGCAATGCATGCTGGAAGGTGATGGTAGTAATACTAGTTGTTTGTCGGTCTACAGAAAATCATTAATAAGTAGTGAGTGGTGGGTATACTAGTAATACTGGATATTCAAGCTACTCATCAGTAACCAGTAAAGGATGGTTATATTGGAAATACTAGCTATAATAATAGTTGTGTCTTTCTAGGCAAGCTAATTATCTGGAAGAAGGAGCTGATTCTGATTATATTAATAATACTAGCAATACTTTATACAAGTTAATCTCTAGTAAGAAGGAATTGGTTCTTAATTTTAGTATTAATAGTTATACTTTTTATATTACAAATACTGGTTTGTGTGTCTAGAATGAGTGGATACTGGTTACATTAGTAATACTAGTTGTGTGTGTCTATACAGGTTAATCATCCGTAAGAAGGAGATGATACTGGTTATATTAGTAATACTAGTTGTGTGTGTCTATACAGGTTAATCATCAGTAAGAAGGAGATGATACTGGTTATATTAGTAATACTAGTTGTGTGTGTCTATACGGGTTAATTATCAGTAAGAAGGAGATGATACTGGTTATACTGGTAACACTAGTTGTGTGTGTCTATACAGGTTAATCATTAGTAAGAAGGAGATTATACTGGTTATATTGGTAATACTAGTTATGTGTGTCTATACAGGTTAATCATCAGTAAGAAGGAACGCATGCTGGTTATATTAGTAATACTAGTTATGTGTGTCTATACAGGTTAATCATCAGTAAGAAGGAGATGATACTGGTTATATTAGTAATACTAGTTATGTGTGTCTATACAGGTTAATCATCAGTAAGAAGGAAAGCATGCTGGTTATATTAGTAATACTAGTTATGTGTGTCTATACAGGTTAATCATTAGTAAGAAGGAGATGATACTGGTTATACTGGTAATACTAGTTGTGTGTGTCTATACAGGCTAATCATCAGTAAGATGGAGATGATACTGGTTATACTGGTAACATTAGTTGTGTGTGTCTATACAGGTTAATCATCAGTAAGAAGGAGATGATACTGGTTATACTGGTAATACTAGTTGTGTGTGTCTATACAGGTTAATCATCAGTAAGAAGGAGATGATACTGGTTATATTGGTAATACTAGTTATGTGTGTCTATACAGGTTAATCATCAGTGAGAAAGAACGCATGCTGGTTATATTAGTAATACTAGTTATGTGTGTATATACAGGTTAATAATCAGTAAGAAGGAGATGATACTGGTTATATTAGTATAATAGAAGTCCAAGAGGCCGTGAAACCTTGAGCCGTCATTCCGCGTCTCTCCTGCCCAGAGTCGGCCGGTCCGTGTCGAATCCACCAGTCGGATGTTATCTGGAGAGCTCAACAGCTTACAAGCTCACCCGTCATACATTGTCAACGGTGTGTCAAGGTCATCAAGGCCAGCAGGGTCCATGTCGACAGTCCAGGGAGTCGACTTGACAGCATCCAGCAGAGTTACTGCCAGCTGTCCTCAAAGTCAGCGAATCCCCAGGAGTCGAGTTGGCAACTCTCCAAGCATCGAGTCGGAGTTGAGGTCGCAGGTATCTGGATGAAGAGTGTTGTCCACACTGAATAACTCTCCTGCATAGGAGTCAGAGAGGACTCTTTAGACCCCCTCAGGAATAACGACACACAGAGACTCCGTCTTAGTTTCACAAATAACTCACTTTACTGACAAACCCAACGCTCTTTTATACAAAACTGATAGACAATACAACAATGAAACCATAAACAGCAGAAGCAAAAGATACAAAAGATTTGATTAACTTAGTGTAATGAGATTTTACCTGCTCCAATTCCTGACCAATGGGAATTGGAGCAACAAAACTAAGTTTAATCGGACTGGTCCATTTCTTATCATCACTGGGACCGGGGTTGGAGTACCATACAAAGGGGACTGGGCGGGGCAGACAGTAGAACAAAGGTGAGGGGCCGCAATACACGTTTTGATACAATGGCCAGGGGTTACATAGTAACATAGTAGATGAGGCTGAAAAAAAACATGCGCCCATCAAGTCCAGCCCATGCCAAAAACACCCCCGTTGATCCAGAGGAAGGCAAAAAAGCCCTCTGGAGCCCTTTCCAATCTAGTCCCAAGTGTGGGGAGGTGTATGCCTTCCTGACTTCAACTGGTAATCAGATAGTTCCCTGGATCAATATCCTATTTGCTTTGAAGCCATCTGTCATAATTTTCAATATTGTTCTGTGCTAGATAGGCATCCATTGCTCTTTTGAATGCAGTTGCATTATCTGCAAGCACAGCATCCAGAGGCAAAGAATTCCATAGCCTTACCGCCCTTACTGTAAAGAATCCCTGCCTTTGTTTTAGTCGAAAGCACCTTTCCTCTAGTCTTAACGGATGACCTCTTGTTCTTAGCTCAGCTCTTTGCGGAAATAATTAATTGGATAGTTCTTTGTATTGACCTTCAGTATATTTGTAAATAGTAATCATATCACCCCTTAGACGTCTCTTCTCTAATGTAGAGAAGCAATTTGCCGACTAGTATGAATATGCTGCTTGAACCCTGACCATTCTGACACTACAGTGGGTCTGCTGGTCGACCAATCCCTAAGCCGCCTACTTTTTGCTATGTTAGGTCTATGGGAGAGCTTGAAATGTCCTGCTTAGGGACTCAACCCATCAGACGTCGACCCACTGTGCCCGCCATCGAGTGTTTGACGCAGTGTCAACTATTCGAACACCGAGGTGGGGATCTTCAACTGTCGTTGCCAAAAGTGTAGCCCTGTAGTGTATTACACAGTCCCTCTGAACCAGTGGCTACTCCGAGCGTCGCCGACACTCACAAGCAAGGCAGTCTATATATTCCAACTCTTTTGGAGAGCTGCCTGTCGATAGAATGTACAAAATCCTTATAGCCAGGAACGGTTTCCAGTAACAGACTATGATCCGTTACATTTCTCCCCCTTTTTAGTAGCAAGCCAGCGGCAGCCTGGTCAAACGCTGGCTTGGGACCCCAGGAGGTCCATGCTGATAGCCCCTGTTCCTGGGCCAGGAATAAAATATTAGCCCCTTGTCCTGGGCCAGGAATAAAGTATTAGCCCAGTGTTCTGGGCCAGGAATAAAGTATTAGCCCCTTGCCCTGGGCTGAGCAATTAAAGGGTAGACCCTTTTCCTGGGCTAAGAAACAGATTGTGAGCCCCTTGTCCCGGTCTAAGGAATAAAGCAGGAGCCCCTTGTCCCGGGCCAGGAGAAAGTAGTAGCCCCTGGTGCTGGGCTAGCCACACGTTGGGGAAATTCTGCCGGTCAGTGATCCAGGCTGAGCTAGAGTCAGATTCCCCTGGGTCTGGGGCCAGGGCCAGTCTATGGGGTGAAGTTCCATGGGGCCACGGGGTGTCAACTGACATAACTAGGCTGGGGAAAGTCTGGTTCTGGCAACCCTTTTTCAAATTCCAGGGGTCCAAATTGGGGCCATATAGTGGTTGGATGAGGACATCTCTCCCTTTTCTCAGGGCATGTACCACAACGTTGAAGGAGAGACTGTTGCTCCCACTCTCCTGTGCTGGGGCAAGGTGCAGGGGGCCATTAGAGAGGACAAGGGTTTCCCTTTCTACAACTGAGCCATCAGAGCCCCTAGGGAGGACGGTGGTCCCACTCCCTACAGCAAGGTCAATAAGGCTACTAGGAAGGATGGTGGTCCCACTTTCCAGAGTATGGTCATCACTTGCCCTAGTGCGGAGCGGATTCCCACTCACCAGGCTGGGTTCAACAGATTCCTGGAAAACATAAACACTAGGGAGGGCAGTGGTCCCACTCCCTAATGTGGGGGCATCGCTTGCCCTGATGAGGAGCAGCTTCCCATTCACCAGGCTGGGGTCAACAGATACAGGGAAAAAAGAGACACTAGGGAGGATGGTGGTCCCACTCCCTAATGTGGGGGCATCGCTTGCCCTGGTGAGGAGCGGATTCCCACTCATCAAGCTGGGGTCAACCAATCAAGGGGCCTCACTTGGCCTGGTTAGGAACAAATTCCCACTCACCATGCTGGAGTCCACATCTTCAGGGGCACTAACACATGGGCTGCTGGTGAGGACCTGCGTCCTACTCACCGCAGCAGGGGTAGCAGGGAAAGGGCCAATAACAAATCCAGTGGCCTCACTTGGCCTGCTGAGGAACAAATTCCCACTCGCCAGGCTGGAGTCAACAGATTCAGGGGCCACAGCAGGGCCTCTGGTGAGGAACTGCGTCCCACTCACCGCAGCAGGGGTATGACAGGGGCTGGTGAGGAGTGAATTCCCACTCACCAGTTCAGGGTTACCAGGGGCAGTAGCACTGTATTCTGTCAGTCTGCTGAGGCCATCATTCTCAGGGGCCACAAAAGGGTCGCTGGTGCGGACCTGAGTCCCACTCACCACATCAGGGGTCACATAGCCACTTGGGGGGACCGCAGTCCCACTCCCCATGACAGGAGCATCAGGGTCCCTGGAGAGAACACTTTTCCCATTCTCCAGGGCAGTAGCAACAGGGGAACGGGCAACAATCTTGGGGCTGCTGATGAGGACCTGCGTCCCACTCACCGCAGCAGGGGTATGACAGGGGCTGGTGAGAAGCAGATTCCCACTCACCAATTCAGGATTAGCAGGGGCAGCAGCACTGTATTTTGTCTGTCTGCTGAGGCCATCATTTTCACTGGGGAGGACCTCATTCCTCCTTTCCCAAGCAGAGGAAGCATACCAGGCTTCGTCGAGTTCGCACTGGTAACGCTGCCGCACTACATCCATAAGTCGGTGTATCATCCTTACCGATAGCTTGTTTCCCAAGAGAGGCATGAAGTGCGCCATTCTCCTGGACACCGGGTCAGAGTCGACCCCTATTCCTATCATAGTCCATCGTGTCTCCACTAAAAACTGAAATGAAATCTCATTCAGGCTCTACTGCTCCGATGAGTTCCCAAACTGCCATTGTTCACCGGCCATAGTTCACCGGAAAAAGGAGATAAATCCCACCACTGCCCCCAGTGTAACGGAAGCCCAAGAGGCCGGCAAACCTTGGGCCATCATTCCAGGTCTCTCCTGCCCAGAGCCGGATGGTCCGTGCCGAATCCACCAGTCGGATGTAGTCCGGAGCTCTCAACAGCTTATGAGCTCACCAGTCGTACGTTGTCGACGGTGTGTCGAGGTCGTCAAGACCAGCAGGGTCGACGTCGACAGTCCGGGTGTCAACTTGACAGCATCCAGCAGAGTTGCCGCCAGCTGTTCTCGAAGTCGGCGAATCCCCAGGAGTCGAGTCGGCAACTCTCCAAGCGTCGAGTCAGAGTTCAGGTCGCAGGTATCTGGACGAAGAGTGTCGTCCATGCTGAATACCTCCCCTGGATGGGAGTCAGAGAGGACTCTTTAGACCACCTCAGGAATAACGACACACAGAGACTCTGTCTTAGTTTTGTAACAGAAGCTGAGAAGGACCGCGTCACCTTCCGCCGTTGTTCCCAGTTCTCTTCTTCTTGACGCCAGATAAGCGTCGTCAGATGCACCGGTTGAAGTATGGACGGTCACTGGAAACAGTCGCAGGATTGCTGGAAGCAGGGAAGAGTCCACGTTGCTGCCTGACAGTCCACAAAGTTAGGTCACAGGAAACTGGCAGCAGGCGGTCGACGATTCAGTGTACTTGGCGCAGATGGGTATCAGAGTGGACACTTTAGACCATAAGCAATACAAGACTCCAGGACTCCTTGTTCACTCCAAACATAACTCACTTTATTGGCAAAGACCACAGATATTTATACACAAATCTTACTTATGGAGAAAACCAGAAACAATAGGGAGTGATCCAATCACAATACATCAGACAAAGGCCAGCAACAGATGGTCTTAACAGATACAATAACTTAGACAGGATTACATTTCAGATACAAAAGGGTTTGATAGAACAAAGACTTGAGGGCTTGACTAATTACCACATGGCAGGGGGTCTGACCGCAGTTCACAATGGCTTAATTAACACACAGCAGGGGGTCTAGCTACAGTACACATAGTCAAGTGGCTGCAATACACATTTTAGGCTATGGAAGATATTTGCATGCCTACTCCAGGGTTCTGAGTGACTCAGCTTTCACCTCTTGCCCCCGCCGCCGAACGTTCGATCCGGTGGCGCTGATCACACACCGCGCCAGTCCCCGCCGACTGGTAATTGGCGCGTGTGTAAACCCTTGAACATACTACATACAATAACTAAAACGTTCAACATACATTAAACATAGTATATGATCCAAAGTCTATGAATTTAAGTCTTTCTCTTAGGGAATAGCTGGCCAGTTTGTACGCCAAGGCACAGCACAGAGTCCAAACAGTAATAAATGTCCATAGTCTTTGGATAAATAGTTTGAGGTCCAGACAAGGGCTCAAGTAACGGCTAGGATCCATTACAAGTTTCACAACAAGTAACTCTCTTTATTGACAAACCCAACGTTCTTTTATACAAAACAGAGAGACAATACAACAATGAAACCATAAATAGTAGAAGCAACAGATACAAAGGATTTGATTAACTTAGTGTAATGAGATTTTACCTCCTCCAGTTCCTGACCAGTGGGAATTGGAGCGACAAAACTAAGTTTAATCCGACTGGTCTATTTCTTATGATCACTGGGACCAGGGTTGGAGTACCATACAAAGGGGACTTGGTGGGGCAGACAGTAGAACAAAGGTGAGGGGCCGCAATACACAGTTTGATAAAATGGCCAGCGGATGAAGCAATTCACCGACTAGTTTGAATATGCTGCTTCATCCCTGACCATTCCGACGCTACCGCTGGTTGACCAATCCCTGAGCCTCCTACTTTTCTCTATGCTAGGTCTATGGGAGACCTTGAAATGTCCTGCTCAGGGACTCGACCCATCAGACGTCGACTCACTGTGCCCGCCAGCAAGTGTTTGACGCGGTGTCGACTATTCAAACACCGAGGTGGGGATCGTCGACTGGTCTTCGTCGAAAGTGTAGTCTCGTAGTGTATCACACAGTCCCTCTGAACCAGTGGCTACTCCGAGCATCGCCAATGCTCACAAGCAAGGCAGTCTATATATTCCGAATCTTTTGGAGAGCTGCCTGTCGATAGAATGTACAAAGTTCCCCCATAGTGTGAAATAAATAGGCGGCAGTCCTTATAGCCAGGAACAGTTTCTATTAACGGACTATGATCCATTACAATAAGTAATACTAGTTATGTGTGTCCATACAGGTTAATGATCAGTAGGAAGGAACGTATGCTGGTTACATTAGTAATACTAGTTACGTTTGCCCATACAGGTTAATCATCAGTAAGAATGAGAAGATACTGGTTATATTAATAATACTAGTTATGTGTGTCTATACAGGTTAATCATCAGTAAGAAAGAACGCATGCTGGTTATATTAGTAATACTAGTTATGTGTGTCCATACAGGTTAATCATCAGTAAGAATGAGAAGATACTGGTTATATTAGTAATACTAGTTATGTGTGTCTATACAGGTTAATCATCAGTAAGAAGGAGATGATACTGGTTATATTGGTAATACTAGTTATGTGTGTCTATACAGGTTAATCATCAGTAAGAAGGAACGCATGCTGGTTTTATTAGTAATACTAGTTATGTGTGTCTATACAGGTTAATGATCAGTAGGAAGGAACGTATGCTGGTTATATTAGTAATACTAGTTACGTGTGCCCATACAGGTTAATCATCAGTAAGAATGAGAAGATACTGGTTATATTAGTAACACTAGTTATGTGTGTCCATACAGGTTAATCATCAGTAAGAAGGAACGTATGCTGGTTATATTAGTAGTACTAGTTATGTGTGTCCATACAGGTTAATCATCAGTAAGAATGAGAAGATACTGGTTATATTAATAATACTAGTTATGTGTGTCTATACAGGTTAATCATCAGTAAGAAAGAACGCATGCTGGTTATATTAGTAATACTAGTTATGTGTGTCCATACAGGTTAATCATCAGTAAGAATGAGAAGATACTGGTTATATTAGTAATACTAGTTACGTGTGCCCATACAGGTTAATCATCAGTAAGAATGAGAAGATACTGGTTATATTAGTAATACTAGTTGTGTGTGTCTATACAAGTTAATCATCAGTAAGAAGGAACGCATGCTGGTTTTATTAGTAATACTAGTTATGTGTGTCTATACAGGTTAATGATCAGTAGGAAGGAACGTATGCTGGTTATATTAGTAATACTAGTTACGTGTGCCCATACAGGTTATTCATCAGTAAGAATGAGAAGATACTGGTTATATTAGTAATACTAGTTGTGTGTGTCCATACAGGTTAATCATCAGTAAGAAGGAGAAGATACTGGTTATATTAGTAATACTAGTTGTGTGTGTCTATACAGGTTAATCATCAGTAAGAAGGAACGCATGCTGGTTATATTAGTAATACTAGTTATGTGTGTCTATACAAGTTAATGATCAGTAGGAAGGAACGTATGCTGGTTATATTAGTAATACTAGTTACGTGTGCCCATACAGGTTAATCATCAGTAAGAATGAGAAGATACTGGTTATATTAGTAATACTAGCTGTGTGTGTCTATACAAGTTAATCATCAGTAAGAAGGAACGCATGCTGGTTATATTAGTAATACTAGTTATGTGTGTCCATACAGGTTAATCATCAGTAAGAAGGAACGTATGCTGGTTATATTAGTAATACTAGTTATGTGTGTCCATACAGGTTAATCATCAGTAAGAAAGAACGCATGCTGGTTATATTAGTAATACTAGTTATGTGTGTCCATACAGGTTAATCATCAGTAAGAAGGAACGTATGCTGGTTATATTAGTAATACTAGTTATGTGTGTCCATACAGGTTAATCATCAGTAAGAAGGAACGTATGCTGGTTATATTAGTAATACTAGTTGTGTGTGTCCATACAGGTTAATCATCAGTAAGAATGAGAAGATACTGGTTATATTAGTAATACTAGTTATGTGTGTCCATACAGGTTAATCATCAGTAAGAAGGAACGTATGCTGGTTATATTAGTAATACTAGTTATGTGTGTCCATACAGGTTAATCATCAGTAAGAAGGAACGCATGCTGGTTATATTAGTAATACTAGTTATGTGTGTCCATACAGGTTAATCATCAGTAAGAAAGAACGCATGCTGGTTATATTAGTAATACTAGTTATGTGTGTCCATACAGGTTAATCATCAGTAAGAAGGAACGTATGCTGGTGAAGGGCTCTGGTTTCCATCTTGATTTACTGCTAATCGTGGCAATGGGCGGTGTCTGTGCGCTCTTTGGTTTGCCGTGGCTGGCAGGCACTACTGTTCGCTCGGTGACACATGCAAACGCGCTGACTGTTATGAGTAAAGCTGTGGCCCCTGGGGACAAGCCAAAAATCCAGGAGGTGAAAGAGCAGAGAGTCACGGGACTGCTTGTCGCCATTTTAGTTGGTGAGAACAAAACTGGCTCCCAATGTGTCCCCTCCCTTCCCTCTCACTGCATATGTCTGTCTGTGACGCACTTCTCCTTGTGTGCCACTCCTTCTTCTTTATCCCTGACTCCATCCTCACCCTCTGTCTCTCCTGTCATCTTCCCTCGCCCTCACCCCCATGTCTCCTTCCCTCGTCCTCACCCTCCTGTCTCCTTCCCTCACCCCCATGTCTCCTTCCCTCACCCTCACCCTCATGTCTCCTTCCCTCGCCCTCACCCTCATGTCTCCTTCCCTCGTCCTCACCCTCATGTCTCCTTCCCTCACCCTCATGTCTCCTTCCCTCATCCTCACCCTCATGTCTCCTTCCCTCGCCCTCATGTCTCCTTCCCTCGTCCTTACCCTCATGTCTCCTTCCCTCGTCCTCACCCTCATGTCTCCTTCCCTCGTCCTCACCCTCATGTCTCCTTCCCTTGTCCTCACCCTCATGTCTCCTTCCCTCGTCCTCACCCTCATGTCTCCTTCCTTTGTCCTCACCCTCATGTCTCCTTCCCTCACTCTCATGTCTCCTTCCCTCCTCCTCACCCTCATGTCTCCTTCCCTTGTCCTCACCCTCATGTCTCCTTCCCTTGTCCTCACCCTCATGTCTCCTTCCCTCACCCTCATGTCTCCTTCCTTTGTCCTCACCCTCATGTCTCCTTCCCTCACCCTCATGTCTCCTTCCCTCGTCCTCACCCTCATGTCTCCTTCCCTTGTCCTCACCCTCATGTCTCCTTCCCTCGTCCTCACCCTCATGTCTCCTTCCTTTGTCCTCACCCTCATGTCTCCTTCCCTCACTCTCATGTCTCCTTCCCTCCTCCTCACCCTCATGTCTCCTTCCCTTGTCCTCACCCTCATGTCTCCTTCCCTCGTCCTCACCCTCATGTCTCCTTCCCTTGTCCTCACCCTCATGTCTCCTTCCCTCGTACTCACCCTCATGTCTCCTTCCTTTGTCCTCACCCTCATGTCTCCTTCCCTCACTCTCATGTCTCCTTCCCTCCTCCTCACCCTCATGTCTCCTTCCCTTGCCCTCATGTCTCCTTCCCTCGTCCTCACCCTCATGTCTCCTTCCCTCACCCTCATGTCTCCTTCCCTCGTCTTCACCCTCATGTCTCCTTCCCTCACCCTCATGTCTCCTTCCCTCGTCCTCACCCTTATGTCTCCTTCCCTTGCCCTCATGTCTCCTTCCCTTGCCCTCATGTCTCCTTCCCTCATCCTCACCCTCATGTCTCCTTCCCTTACCCTCATGTCTCCTTCCCTCGTCTTCACCCTCATGTCTCCTTCCCTCATCCTCACCCTCATGTCTCCTTCCCTCACCCTCATGTCTCCTTCCCTCGTCTTCACCCTCATGTCTCCTTCCCTCACCCTCATGTCTCCTTCCCTCGTCCTCACCCTCATGTCTCCTTCCCTCGTCCTCATGTCTCCTTCCCTCGCCCTCATATCTCCTTCCCTTGTCCTCACCCTCCTGTCTCCTTCCCTTGTCCTCACCCTCCTGTCTCCTTCCCTCGCGCCCCCTCTCTCTCCTGTGTCTTTCACTCACCCCCCCTCTCTCTCTCTCTCTTGTCTCCTTCCCTCGACCCCTCTTCCTTCTCCTTGCCCCCTCTCTCTCCTGTCTCCATCCCTTGCCCCCTCTCTCTCCTGTCTCCACCCCTCGTCCCCTCTCTATCCTGTCTCTGTACCCTGGAGATATGGTGTGTAGAACTGTACACTGTACTCTAGGTGAGATCTTACCAGTGATCTATATAGTGACATTAGTACCTCTCTGTACCCTGGAGATATGGTGTGTAGAACTGTACACTGTACTCTAGATGATATCTTACCAGTGATCTATATAGTGATATTAGTACCTCTCTGTACCCTGGAGATACAGTCTGTAGAACTGTACACTGTACTCTAGGTGAGATCTTACCAGTGATCTATATAGTGACATTAGTACCTCTCTGTACCCTGGAGATATGGTGTGTAGAACTGTACACTGTACTCTAGGTGATATCTTACCAGTGATCTATATAGTGACATTAGTACCTCTCTGTACCCTGGAGATATGGTGTGTAGAACTGTACACTGTACTCTAGGTGAGATCTTACCAGTGATCTATATAGTGACATTAGTACCTCTCTGTACCCTGGAGATATGGTCTGTAGAAATGTGCACTGTACTCTAGGTGAGATCTTACCAGTGATCTATACAGTGACATTAGTACATCTCTGTACCCTGGAGATATGGTGTGTAGAACTGTACGCTGTACTCTTGGTGAGATCTTACCAGTGATCTATATAGTGACATTAGTACATCTCTGTACCCTGGAGATATGATCTGTAGAACTGTACAGTGTACTCTAGGTGAGATCTTACCAGTGATCTATATAGTGACATTAGTACATCTCTGTACCCTGGAGATATGGTGTGCAGAACTGTACACTGTACTCTAGGTGAGATCTTACCAGTGATCTATATAGTGACATTAGTACCTCTCTGTACCCTGGAGATATGGTGTGTAGATCTGTACACTGTACTCTGGGTGATATCTTACCAGTGATCTATATAGTGACATTAGTACCTCTCTGTACCCTGGAGATATGGTGTGCAGAACTGTACACTGTATTCTAGGTGATATCTTACCAGTGATCTATATAGTGACATTAGTACCTCTCTGTACCTTCACTCCTCCTCTCTCTTTGCAGGTCTATCTATAGTAATTGGGGAGGTCCTGCGGAAGATCCCCCTGGCGGTTCTGTTTGGGATCTTTCTGTATATGGGTGTCACCTCACTCAACGGGATCCAGTTCTATGAGAGGGTTCAGCTCCTACTTAAACCTCCCAAGCACCATCCAGATGAAATTTATGTCAAGAAGGTGTGTATTTGATAATTAAATATTTAGTGACATGGCTTTGTTGAGGTATATACAATGAAATTGTATTGTTGACTATCAGTAATATAGATGACAAATCAGTACAGGAGACCAAATACCCCATACAAATCAGATTTAACATCTTGTATATATATCACATAAAAATAATTTTGAGATCATTTAATAACTTGGTTAGTACAGCACTTCACAGTAAATACATTAAAAATCAGTTATTCAAAAGACAAAAACCTGGTGCAGAAAAGAAATCTTAATGGTAAAATATAACGTCAATGAATAGTGTTAGTGATATTAGACAGAGATCAGACTGTACCTCCACCTAAATATAGAATATTATAACCAAGAAAGCCACTAATAAAGGAAGGCAATGGCTTTGAATAATCCCTTAAAATAATGTATTAAACATAAACATAAACATATAAACTAATAGAATTATCCAAATATAAAATATGATGAGTAAACAAATCATGAACACACCAGTATTAGGATATGATTATTATTATTATATTATATATATGTAACGATTTTCAAGACACTCAGACCAGCAGGTGAAATAAAACACAGTTTTATTAAATAAAAGGAATGACAAGATCGCCCTCTACAGGCGATAACAGGAATAGCGAGCAATCGTAACAACAGAAAATATGAGAACAGACAAGAACATTACTTTGCTGATAGAAAATAGTAGTCAGGCTACTCAAGGGTTAATACTACACAGTCCGTCTCAATTGAGGAGTTTGGCACGCCCAAGGTGGTGATATATCTGCAGATGGTAATGCTCAGGAGGCTGATGACTGCACACTCAGTACTGCCTTAGATGATATTGGCGCATAGCCCCCACGGGCGTAGCTCTACAGGCCACAACTGGAGTTAGTGCTAGAGTCGGTAGCCCCCATGGGCATCCCAAATGGAGACTGCTAGGATGCGAGAACTGACCAATAGCCCCCACTGGTGTATACCGGAGGAACCTGGCAGAGCTTAAGCCAAAAGCCCCCACGGGCGTAATGTCGAGACTGCTGTATAGTTGGAGATGGCCAATAGCCCCCATGGGCGTTACCGTAGGCCACTCGGTGCTGCACAGGAGATGAACCAATAGCCCCCACGGGCGTAAACCGGAGACAACTCTGAAGCCTATAGCGCCTCACCGGATGCAACGATCAATACCGCCTACTCTGCTAGATAGAGGAATAGCTGCCGACTAAATAGGAGAACAAGCGGTCAGCTCGACAGTAGTAGTGGTAACCAGGAGTAGGCTCAGTATGAAGTGGAATGGTTCACAAGAAGTATGCCAGCACTGATCGGGTTAAGCAGCTCATTTAAATCCATCTTAGGTCAGAAAGAGTAATGCTCTGCAAGTATGGAGTAGGCACAAAGCGGAGGCACAGTTCAGCAGTCGGTAACCGAGACTCAGCACGGGATGCTACCCAGGAGGAGAACAGTAGTGAGGTACACAGTCCGGTAAACAGCCTCAGCGGAAGTCAGAATGTCGCCACGGCGACAGTGGTGCAGGAAGCAGCATACACAGGACTCAGGAACAAGCTGGTTCAGTCGGACCTGATCGGTACACAGGGATGGTTCTGCAGACAAGCCGGGTCAATCTCAAGCAGGAACATCAGCCGGGACGGGTCAGTACACGGAGGAGATTCGCAGACAAGCCGGGTCAATCACAAGCAGGAACGTCAGCTGGGCCGGGTCGGTACACGGAGGAGATTCGCAGACAAGCTGGGTCAGTCACAAGCAGGAACGTCAGCCAGGCTGGATCAGTACACCAAACAGGAACACAGGAGCGTAGTCAGGACAGGCCAAGTCGGTACACGGGAATCGGGATCCAAAGAGAACAGCAACAGCAACACTGGCTCAGGAACACCACGAAAGGGCAAGTGACAGGTGTCAATGGCTGGGTATAAAAAGGTCACCGGGGGCGGGTCAAACCTCCTCAGCCAATAGGATAGCAACACAAGAGATACTGACAGAAAAGGGATCACGGGCACCAATTCTGACCAAATCCTCAACTCCATTTGCAGAAATACAGCCCCAAACTTTCAAGGAATCTCCACCATGTTCACTGTTGCGTGCAGACACTCATTCTTGTGCTTCTGTCCAGCCCTTCGGCGAGCAAACTGCCTTCTGCTACAGCCAGATATTTCAAATTGTGACTCATCAGTCCAGAGCACCTGCTGCCATTTTTCTGCACTTCAGTTGCTGTGTTTTTGTGCATAGTTGAGTTGCTTGGCCTTGTTTCCACATCAGAGTGTCATAGTACAAAGGGAACAGACCACACACGGATAAAAATAAATAGTACTTTATTAAGTAAAATACAATAGTATATCACAATTACATCCACAATTCAGCAAGAATCAAAACGTAAATATGTCCAGTTAGAGAACTGGAGCCAGAGCGTTCAAGACCAGCCAAGGGTCAGAACAAGAAGGGTAGTCAGCCAAGCCAGGTACAGAGGAGAGCGGGAGCATGAACATTGACAGTGGGTACCCAGGAGCATTCCTCTGGACCATAACCTTTCCAAAGTACAAAGTATTGTAACCAACCCCTGGAAAAATGAGGATCCAAGATGCTCCGTAGCTTGTACTCCTCATGATTACCCACAGGGGTTGGACGTGGTCTAGGGGCCCCAGAGGTAAATCGAGTGCAAATGAGAGGCTTGACAAGAGATACGTGGAACACACTGGAAATGTGCATATTAGCCGGGAGGCCTAATGCATAAGCAACTGGATTTACCTTACGGATAATCCAGAATGGACCGACAAAGCAAGGAGCCAGTTTATTGGAAGGCAGTAGAAGGTGAAGATTACGTGAAGACAATCATACTCTCTCTCCAGCCTGGTAAGAGGATGCGGGTAAATATCTACACTCAGCCTGGTGCTTTTGATGTTGCCCAGATCTCACTAGGGAACGATGAATCTGTACCCACGTGGAACAGAGTACTCTGTGATGCTATTCTAGATCCGGAATATTTTGTGCCGTGAAGGACTCAGACAGGAACGATGGTTGAAATCTGTAGTTGGCCATAAAAGGAGACATCCGAGATGAAGAATTAATGGCACAATTGCAAGCAAACTTCGCCCAAGGAAACAGATTCGCCCAACTATCATGATGATCTGAAATATAGCACTGAGGAAACTGTTCCAAGGCTTGGATGGACCATTCCACTGCACTTGTACTTTATGGTTGATAGGCAGAGGAGAACGAGAGTTGGATGCCCATTTGTCTACAAAAGGCATGCCAAAACCAGGACACAAACTGACTCCCTCTGTCAGAGACAATAAGCTTAGGTAATCTGTGCAGGTGAAAGACCTCCCAGGCGAATACCACACCCAATTCCTGGGCAGAAGGTAGTTTTTGGAGAGGGACAAAATTAGCCATCTTGGAAAAGCGTTCCATGACCATAAGTATAACAGTATGGCCTCGGGACACAGGAACACTGACCATAGAATCAATAGACAGATGCGTCCAAGGATGAGCCCCGTTAGGAATGGGCTGAAGGAAACCCACTGGAAGCTGCCTTGGGGTCTTGCTTTGCGCACAAAAGTGGCAGATTGCCACAAAGTCTGTGACGTCCACTCTGAGTTAGGGCCACCAGATAAGTTGCAAAACTGACCAGATCAACTGATTCTTTCCAGTGTAACCTGCTCTTTAGTGGTATGATGCAGCAACTTTACTCTTAAGGTCTCCTGCTCAAAACACCTCCCATTAGGTGTGTCGAGTGGAGCAGTTGCTTGGGCAGCCAGAAATTGCTCCCCTAATGGAGATGTAATAATAGTACAAATCGTAGCCAGTATCCGGTCAGGAGGTACTAAAGGGGTGGGACACAACTTCTCTCTAGAGAGAAGGTGCCAAATTGGAGAGAGAGTGCATCAGCCTTGATGTTTTTAGTACCAGCGAGATAAGAGACAATGTAGTTAAATCTGGACAGGAACAAATCCCATCTGGCCTGTCGAGAAGACAAACATTTGGCCTCCAAAAGTTTCGTCAGATTTTTATCATCTCTGAGAATGAGGATGGGAACACTAGTCCCTTCAAGCAAGTGTTGCCATTCGCGAAGGGCCAGGATGATAGCCAGTAGCTCTTAATCCCCAATCTCATACGGACTCTCAGCAGTGACATAGTAACATAGTAGATAAGGCTGAAAAAAGACTTGCGTCCATCAAGTCCAGCCCATGCCAATAACACCCCTGTTGATCCAGAGGAAGGCAACAAAAAAGCCCTCTGGAGCAATTTCCAGTAGGTGTGTGTGTGTATCAAACAGTTCCCCGGCTCAATATCCTATTTGCTTTGAAGCCATCTGTCATAACTGTCAATACTGTTCTGTGCTAGACAGGCATCCATTGCTTTTTTGAATGCAGTTACATTATCTGCAAGCACAACATCCCGAGGCAAAGAATTCCATAGCCTTACCGCCCTTACCGTAAAGAATCCCTGCCTGTGTTTTAGTCGAAAGCGCCTTTCCTCAAGTCTTAATGGATGACCTCTTGTTCTTAGCTCAGCTCTTTGCATAAATAATTCATTGGATAGTTATTTGTATTGACCTTGAATGTATTTGTAAATGGTAATCATATCACCCCTTAGACATCTTTTTTCTAATGTAAACAAACCCAGTTTGGCTAGTGCTCTTTGTAACTCAGATCCTCCAATCCCTTTATCGGTTTTGTTGCACGTCTCTGCACCTTTTCCAGTTCAGTAATGTCTTTTTTTAGAACAGGCGCCTGAAATTGTACTCCATATTCTAGATGAGGCCTAACCAAGGATTTATACAGAGGTAGGATAATATTAGCATCCCTTGCTTCTACACCTCTTTTTATGCAGGCTAGTACTCTATTTGCTCTTGCAGCAGCTGAGTGACTCTGCACACTGCTGTGAAGACTATTGTCTATCAGTACACCTAAATCTTTCTCTAATGAGGATTTCCCGAGTTGTTTCCCATTTAGTGTATATGTAGCAAGTTTGTTTCTACAACCCAAATGCATAACCTTACCTTCTGGATAATTTTATCCAGAAGAACCCACTTTGAAGCAAAGGTGCGTGTGGAGCTGCACGCTGGGATAGGAGGGCGCCCATGTCAGATTCGGATGCATCTACCTCCAGAGTGAAGGGTAGTGCAGTGTTTGGATGCACCAATATAGGAGCTGAAGCGAAGGCAGTTTTTAAGGTCTCGAATGATTGGAGACCCACCTGAGACCACTTTGAAGGGTTGCCCTCCTTACGAGTCGTATCAGTCAGAGGTTTCACAGGAGCGGAAAAATTTTGTATAAATTTCCTATAATAGTTTGTGAACCCCAAAAATCATTGGAGAGACCTGAGACCGATAGGAAGCGGCCAGTTTAGGACAGCAGACAACTTCTCTGGGTCCATAGAAAAACCCACCTTGGAAATCACGTAACCTAAAAAGGTCACCTGGGATCTGTGAAATTCATATTTTTCAACTTTGCAGAACAGGCCATTCTCTCTCAACCGCTGCAATACTCTATTAACATCCCTCTGATGTGTTTCTAGAGTGGGAGAGTGAACAAGAATATCATCGAGGTAAACAATTAGGCATGGTTACAGAAAATCCCTTAGAACATCATTCATGAATTCTTGGAAGACAGCCGGAGCGTTGCACAAGCCAAATGGCATAACAAGATATTCGTAGTGCCTGCTTCTGGTGAATGGAGCTGTACGTGGATCAAGTTTCTAGCAACAAATGCAGCATCAAAGCAGTAGAAACCACTGAAGATCCGGCCCAGGACAGAACCACTTCTAGGACGGGTCTCCCCTGAGAAGAGTCCACCCAAGATCAGTGCCTGAGAGGAACCTAGGTGCTGGAGTTTCCCGGCCGGAGCGGGCAAGAACACAGCAGGTGACCAGGCTTGCCACAATAAAGACACAATCCCTCCATCCTCCGAAAGGCCCTCTCCTCAACTGAGAGACGGGTGAACCCCAGCTTGCATGGGTTCGACCCCCACGTAGTCAGGACCAGGAGGCGTGGGAGCCACAGGTGGGTAAGCAAAATTAGGAGCCAATCTTGATGGAGGCCTACGCAGGCGCTCCTTAAAAGAGGGTCTCACAGAACCTGGTAACAATGAGGATGGCAATTAAATTTAATTCTTCCCATTCCCTTGGCAGCTCACAGTCTGCAATTTCATCTTTAAGCATATCAAATAGCCCCTCTGAGAAGGCGGCTACTAATGTTTCATTATTCCAGCCCACCTCTGCCTCCAGAGTACGAAATTCAATGGCATAATCAGCCACAGTTCTAGTACCTTGTCAGATAGTCATAAGTTGTTTCGCAGTAGAGGTAGATCGAGCAGGGATATCAAAAACCATTTTAAAGGAGGCCACTAACTCATCAGAGTTATGGATAATTGGCTTATCTGTCTCCCATAAAGGATTGGCCTAGGCTAAGGCTCTGTCAGATAAAAGTGAAATCAAAAACCCACCTTGCTCCTATCATTCAGAAAGGCCTGCAGAACCAACTCAAGGAAATTGCCAACCTGGTTAGTGTACATGTGGGTGTGTGACTACCAGCAGACAGTGGAACAAGGCTGGGGTGTTAGTGTATGTTTTGGACTATAACTACCAGTAGACAGTGGAATAAGGCCGGGGTGTTAGTGCACGTGTGGGTCTGTGACTACCAGTAGAGAGTGGAACAAGGCCGGGGTGCTAGTGCACGTGTGGGTCTGTGATTACCAGTAAACAGTGGAACAAGGCCGGGATGTTAGTGTACATGTGGGTGTGTGACTACCGGTAGACAGTGGAACAAGGCCGGGGTGCTAGTGCACGTGTGGATCTGTGACTACCGGTAGACAGTGGAACAAGGCTGGGGTGTTAGTGTACATGTGGGTGTGTGACTACCGGTAGACAGTGGAACAAGGCCGGAATGTTTGTGTATGTGTGGATCTGTGACTACCAGTAGACAGTGGAACAAGGCCGGAGTGTTTGTGTATGTGTGGGTCTGTGACTACCAGTAAACAGTGGAACAAGGCCGGGGTGTTAGTGTACATGTGGGTCTGTGACTACCAGTAAACAGTGGAACAAGGCCGGGGTGTTAGTGTACATGTGGGTCTGTGACTACCAGTAAACAGTGGAACAAGGCCGGGGTGTTAGTGTACATGTGGGTCTGTGACTACCAGTAAACAGTGGAACAAGGCCGGGGTGTTAGTGTACATGTGGGTCTGTGACTACCAGTAAACAGTGGAACAAGGCCGGGGTGTTAGTGTACATGTGGGTGTGTGAATACCAGTAGACAGTGGAACAAGGCCGGAATGTTTGTGTATGTGTGGATATGTGACTACCGGTAGACAGTGGAACAAGGCTGGGGTGTTAGTGTACATGTGGATCTGTGACTACCGGTAGACAGTGGAACAAGGCCGGGGTGCTAGTGCACGTGTGGATCTGTGACTACCGGTAGACAGTGGAACAAGGCTGGGGTGTTAGTGTACATGTGGGTGTGTGACTACCAGTAGACAGTGGAACAAGGCCGGAATGTTTGTGTATGTGTGGATCTGTGACTACCAGTAGACAGTGGAACAAGGCCGGAGTGTTTGTGTATGTGTGGGTCTGTGACTACCAGTAAACAGTGGAACAAGGCCGGGGTGTTAGTGTACATGTGGGTGTGTGAATACCGGTAGACAGTGGAACAAGGCCGGAATGTTTGTGTATGTGTGGATCTGTGACTACCGGTAGACAGTGGAACAAATCCGGGGCGTTAGTGTACGTGCGGGTCTGTGACTACTGGTAGACAGTGGAACAAGGCCGGAATGTTAGTGTATGTGTGGATCTGTGTCTACCGGTAGACAGTGGAACAAGGCCGGAATGTTTGTGTACGTGTGGGTCTGTGACTACTGGTAGACAGTGGAACAAGGCCGGAATGGTAGTGTATGTGTGGATCTGTGTCTACCGGTAGACAGTGAAACATCTCTCCTTTTGCCTCTTGTAGGACAGGCAATGCCGAGCTTCTTTTGCCATTATAGATAGATATGTGTAGATACACTCACTGTATACAAACACACACACACATACAGATGGACTTAAACCTATTGCTAATGCTTTGTTGTGAAGCGACACATCTTTCAGGTACCAGTGTTTTTGACCTTATTTGCTTTCCTTGCAGTAAATAGATATTTGTATTTCCTTAGGTGCGGACACTCCGAATGCATCTCTTCACTGGCCTGCAGCTCGTGTGTCTTGTGGTGCTCTGGGTCATTATGTCCACAGCTGCATCTCTGGCTTTCCCGTTCATCCTCATTCTCACAGTGCCACTGCGCATCTTCGTACTGCGGAGAATCTTCACTGAGAGAGAGATGAAATGCGTGAGTCTCCTTCCCATCCTATGGTTTCCTGATCTTATTTTCCTCCCCTTCCCTACTGCTTCCACTTCTCTAGGGCCCCACCTCTATTCTCCCCCTATACCTTCTCCAGCTTCCCGCAACTTCTCTCTTCTCCCCCCCATACCTTCTCCTTCCCACTTCCTCTTCTCTAGCTCCCCCCAACTTCTCCCCTCTCTCTCCTCCCCCATACATTCTCCTTTCCTCTTTCCCTTCTCTAACTGCACCCCCATCTCCCATCTCTCTCCTTTCTCACCCATACCTTCTCCTCTTCTCTCTCTTGTTCTGTCTGCTCCTCAGTGACCACTTCTCCTCTCTCCCCAGCTGGATGCGGATGACGTGCAGCCCATATTTGATGAGCAGGAGGGTGTGGATGAATACAATGAAATGCCAATGCCAGTGTAATTCCATGCCATTGTGCCTTGGGACAGAGTCAAAGCAAGATGAGAGACAATCTGCCACCCCAAATGCAGACCCCGAATTTCCCTTTTGCCCCCATCAATCATGTGTAGAAGCTGGAGGAGGAGACGATAACAGGAGACGTGGTTTTTGCAGGGGGCGGCTCCTGGATAATGATAATAGGTGTTCTTCACAAGTGGCTGTTCTATTGGGATTCTTCTCACATAAATTATTCACATAGAAACACAGGAAGATATTCCATGGACATGTGGGATATTAACAGCTCCTCGGAGGAGTGGGGGCTCTCTGATCCCATTATGAGAAACTGGAAATTAGTCAGTGGGTTATTGTAGGAATATTATCCGTTACTCTGATCTGTGTGGATTGGGACTGGTGGTTTCTAATCTGGGCTGTGTGACAGGGAAAGGCAACTGCTCCTCTGGGGTGTGTGACAGGGAACGGCAACTGCTTCTCTGGGGTGTGTGACAGGGAAAGGCAACTGCTCCTCTGGGGTGTGTGACAGGGAAAGGCAACTGCTCCTCTGGGGTGTGTGACAGGGAACGGCAACTGCTTCTCTGGGGTGTGTGACAGGGAAAGGCAACTGCTCCTCTGGGGTGTGTGACAGGGAAAGGCAACTGCTCCTCTGGGGTGTGTGACAGGGAAAGGCAACTGCTCCTCTGGGGTGTGTGACGGGGAAAGGCAACTGCTCCTCTGGGGTGTGTGACTGGGAAAGGCAACTGCTCCTCTGGGGTGTGTGACAGGGAAAGGCAACTGCTCCTCTGGGGTGTGTGACGGGGAAAGGCAGCTGCTCCTCTGGGGTGTGTGACAGGGAAAGGCAACTGCTCCTCTGGGGTGTGTGATGGGGAAAGGCAACTGCTCCTCTGGGGTGTGTGACAGGGAAAGGCAACTGCTCCTCTGGGGTGTGTGACGGGGAAAGGCAACTGCTCCTCTGGGGTGTGTGACGGGGAAAGGCAACTGCTCCTCTGGGGTGTGTGACGGGGACAGGCAACTGCTCCTCTGGGGTGTGTGACAGGGAAAGGCAACTGCTCCTCTGGGGTGTGTGACTGGGAAAGGCAACTGCTTCTCTGGGGTGTGTGACAGGGAAAGGCAACTGCTCCTCTGGGGTGTGTGATGGGGAAAGGCAACTGCTCCTCTAGGGTGTGTGACAGGGAAAGGCAACTGCTCCTCTGGGGTGTGTGACAGGGACAGGCAACTGCTCCTCTGGGGTGTGTGACAGGGAAAGGCAACTGCTCCTCTGGGGTGAGTAACAGGGAAAGGCAACTGCTCCTCTGGGGTGAGTGACGGGGAAAGGCAGCTGCTCCTCTGGGGTGTGTGACAGGGAAAGGCAACTGCTCCTCTGGGGTGTGTGACAGGGAAAGGCAGCTGCTCCTCTGGGGTGTGTGACAGGGAAAGGCAACTGCTCCTCTGGGGTGAGTGACGGGGAAAGGCAGCTGCTCCTCTGGGGTGTGTGACAGGGAAAGGCAGCTGCTCCTCTGGGGTGTGTGACAGGGAAAGGCAACTGCTCCTCTGGGGTGAGTGACGGGGAAAGGCAGCTGCTCCTCTGGGGTGTGTGACAGGGAAAGGCAGCTGCTCCTCTGGGGTGTGTGACAGGGAAAGGCAACTGCTCCTCTGGGGTGTGTGACAGGGAAAGGCAGCTGCTCCTCTGGGGTGAGTGACGGGGAAAGGCAACTGCTCCTCTGGGGTGTGTGACAGGGAAAGGCAGCTGCTCCTCTGGGGTGTGTGACAGGGAAAGGCAGCTGCTCCTCTGGGGTGTGTGACGGGGAAAGGCAACTGCTCCTCTGGGGTGTGTGACAGGGAAAGGCAGCTGCTCCTCTGGGGTGTGTGACGGGGAAAGGCAACTGCTCCTCTGGGGTGTGTGACGGGGAAAGGCAACTGCTCCTCTGGGGTGTGTGACAGGGAAAGGCAACTGCTCCTCTGGGGTGAGTGACGGGGAAAGGCAACTGCTCCTCTGGGGTGTGTGACAGGGAAAGGCAACTGCTCCTCTGGGGTGTGTGACAGGGAAAGGCAACTGCTCCTCTGGGGTGAGTGACGGGGAAAGGCAACTGCTCCTCTGGGGTGTGTGACAGGGAAAGGCAACTGCTCCTCTGGGGTGTGTGACAGGGAAAGGCAACTGCTCCTCTGGGGTGTGTGACGGGGACAGGCAGCTGCTCCTCTGGGCTGTGTGACAGGGAAAGGCAACTGCTCCTCTGGGGTGTGTGACAGGGAAAGGCAGCTGCTCCTCTGCTCTGTGTGATGGGGACTTGTGGTTGATTCTCTGGGCTCCTAGGAATTAGGACAGAAGACCCCCAGGAAGGAATGGACGTATCACTGTATCTTGCGGATGGACTTGCTGTGACTATTCCACAATTAAGGATCGGGGTCTGTGGCTACTCCTGTGGGGTGAGACTATCACAGAAGAACCATGTACAGTTCTGTGACTGTGTAGAACATTGTGTACTTAGTATTCAGATCAAGTTTACTGTTTTATTTATCAAAGTGTGATTGTGACTATGTAGAAAGACAGAGCAATAATGTTATGTCAATTACCAGCTTACATAAAGTACTCGTTATTATTATATACAACCGTGCAGTGTGATCAGTGTCCGTGTATACTCAGTGCCATTATACAGAGCGGTGTGATCAGTATCAGTGTGTAGATATCAGTACCATTATACAGACCGGTGTGATCAGTATCAGTGTGTAGATATCAGTACCATTATACAGAGCGATGTGATCAGTATCAGTGTGTAGATATCAGTACCATTATACAGAGCTGTGTGATCAGTATCAGTCTGTAGATATCAGTACCATTATACAGAGCGATGTGATCAGTATCAGTGTGTAGATATCAGTACCATTATACAGAGAGGTATGATCAGTATCAGTGTGTAGATACTCAGTACCATTATACAGAGCGGTGTGATCAGTATCAGTGTGTAGATATCAGTACCATTATACAGAGCTGTGTGATCGGTATCAGTGTGTAGATACTCAGTACCATTATACAGAGCGGTGTGATCGGTATCAGTGTGTAGATATCAGTACCATTATACAGAGCTGTGTGATCGGTATCAGTGTGTAGATACTCAGTACCATTATACAGAGCAGTGTGATCGGTATCAGTGTATAGATATCAGTACCATTATACAGAGCGGTGTGATCAGTATCAGTGTGTAGATATCAGTACCATTATACAGAGCGGTGTGATCAGTGTCCGTGTGTAGATATCAGTACCATTATACAGAGCAGTGTGATCAGTGTCCGTGTGTAGATATCAGTACCATTATACAGAGCGGTGTGATCAGTATCAGTGTGTAGATATCAGTACCATTATACAGAGCGATGTGATCAGTATCAGTGTGTAGATATCAGTACCATTATACAGAGCGGTGTGATCCGTATCAGTGTGTAGATATCAGTACCATTATACAGAGCGGTGTGTTCGGTATCAGTGTGTAGATATCAGTACCATTATACAGAGCGATGTGATCGGTATCAGTGTGTAGATATCAGTACCATTATACAGAGCGGTGTGATCAGTATCATTGTGTAGATACTCAGTACCATTATACAGAGCGGTGTGATCAGTATCAGTGTGTAGATATCAGTACTATTATACAGAGCGGTGTGATCTGTATCAGTGTGTAGATATCAGTACCATTATACAGAGCGGTGTGATCGGTATCAGTGTGTAGATATCAGTACCATTATACAGAGCGGTGTGATCAGTATCAGTGTGTAGATATCAGTACTATTATACAGAGCGGTGTGATCAGTATCAGTGTGTAGATATCAGTACCATTATACAGAGCGGTGTGATCGGTATCAGTGTGTAGATATCAGTACCATTATACAGAGTGGTGTGATCAGTATCAGTGTGTAGATATCAGTACCATTATATCTGGGGTGTGTGACAGGGAAAGGCAGCTGCTCCTCTGCTCTGTGTGATGGGGACTTGTGGTTGATTCTCTGGGCTCCTAGGAATTAGGACAGAAGACCCCCAGGAAGGAATGGACGTATCACTGTATCTTGCGGATGGACTTGCTGTGACTATTCCACAATTAAGGATCGGGGTCTGTGGCTACTCCTGTGGGGTGAGACTATCACAGAAGAACCATGTACAGTTCCGTGACTGTGTAGAACATTGTGTACTTAGTATTCAGATCAAGTTTACTGTTTTATTTATCAAAGTGTGATTGTGACTATGTAGAAAGACAGAGCAATAATGTTATGTCAATTACCAGCTTACATAAAGTACTCGTTATTATTATATACAACCGTGCAGTGTGATCAGTGTCCGTGTATACTCAGTGCCATTATACAGAGCGGTGTGATCAGTATCAGTGTGTAGATATCAGTACCATTATACAGACCGGTGTGATCAGTATCAGTGTGTAGATATCAGTACCATTATACAGAGCGATGTGATCAGTATCAGTGTGTAGATATCAGTACCATTATACAGAGCGATGTGATCAGTATCAGTGTGTAGATATCAGTACCATTATACAGAGCAGTGTGATCAGTATCAGTGTATAGATATCAGTACCATTATACAGAGAGGTATGATCAGTATCAGTGTGTAGATACTCAGTACCATTATACAGAGCGGTGTGATCAGTACCATTATACAGAGCGATGTGATCAGTATCAGTGTGTAGATATCAGTACCATTATACAGAGCTGTGTGATCAGTATCAGTCTGTAGATATCAGTACCATTATACAGAGCGATGTGATCAGTATCAGTGTGTAGATATCAGTACCATTATACAGAGAGGTATGATCAGTATCAGTGTGTAGATACTCAGTACCATTATACAGAGCGGTGTGATCAGTATCAGTGTGTAGATATCAGTACCATTATACAGAGCTGTGTGATCGGTATCAGTGTGTAGATACTCAGTACCATTATACAGAGCGGTGTGATCGGTATCAGTGTGTAGATATCAGTACCATTATACAGAGCTGTGTGATCGGTATCAGTGTGTAGATACTCAGTACCATTATACAGAGCAGTGTGATCGGTATCAGTGTATAGATATCAGTACCATTATACAGAGCGGTGTGATCAGTATCAGTGTGTAGATATCAGTACCATTATACAGAGCGGTGTGATCAGTGTCCGTGTGTAGATATCAGTACCATTATACAGAGCAGTGTGATCAGTGTCCGTGTGTAGATATCAGTACCATTATACAGAGCGGTGTGATCAGTATCAGTGTGTAGATATCAGTACCATTATACAGAGCGATGTGATCAGTATCAGTGTGTAGATATCAGTACCATTATACAGAGCGGTGTGATCCGTATCAGTGTGTAGATATCAGTACCATTATACAGAGCGGTGTGTTCGGTATCAGTGTGTAGATATCAGTACCATTATACAGAGCGATGTGATCGGTATCAGTGTGTAGATATCAGTACCATTATACAGAGCGGTGTGATCAGTATCATTGTGTAGATACTCAGTACCATTATACAGAGCGGTGTGATCAGTATCAGTGTGTAGATATCAGTACTATTATACAGAGCGGTGTGATCTGTATCAGTGTGTAGATATCAGTACCATTATACAGAGCGGTGTGATCGGTATCAGTGTGTAGATATCAGTACCATTATACAGAGCGGTGTGATCAGTATCAGTGTGTAGATATCAGTACTATTATACAGAGCGGTGTGATCAGTATCAGTGTGTAGATATCAGTACCATTATACAGAGCGGTGTGATCGGTATCAGTGTGTAGATATCAGTACCATTATACAGAGTGGTGTGATCAGTATCAGTGTGTAGATATCAGTACCATTATACAGAGTGGTGTGATCAGTATCAGCGTGTAGATATCAGTACCATTATACAGAGCGGTGTGATCAGTATCAGTGTGTAGATATCAGTACCATTATATAGAGCGGTGTGATCAGTATCAGTGTGTAGATATCAGTATCATTATACAGAGCGGTGTGGTCAGTATCAGTGTGTAGATATCAGTACCATTATATAGAGCGGTGTGATCAGTATCAGTGTGTAGATATCAGTACCATTATACAGAGCAGTGTGATCAGCATCAGTGTGTAGATATCAGTACCATTATACAGAGCGGTGTGATCAGTATCAGTGTGTAGATATCAGTACCATTATACAGAGCAGTGTGATCAGCATCAGTGTGTAGATATCAGTACCATTATACAGAGTGGTGTGATCAGTATCATTGTGTAGATACTCAGTACCATTATACAGAGCGGTGTGATCGGTATCAGTGTATAGATATCAGTACCATTATACAGAGCGGTGTGATCAGTATCAGTGTGTAGATATCAGTACCATTATACAGAGCGGTGTGATCAGTGTCCGTGTGTAGATATCACTACCATTATACAGAGCAGTGTGATCAGTGTCCGTGTGTAGATATCAGTACCATTATACAGAGCGGTGTGATCAGTATCAGTGTGTAGATATCAGTACCATTATACAGAGCGATGTGATCAGTATCAGTGTGTAGATATCAGTACCATTATACAGAGCGGTGTGATCCGTATCAGTGTGTAGATATCAGTACCATTATACAGAGCGGTGTGTTCGGTATCAGTGTGTAGATATCAGTACCATTATACAGAGCGATGTGATCGGTATCAGTGTGTAGATATCAGTACCATTATACAGAGCGGTGTGATCAGTATCATTGTGTAGATACTCAGTACCATTATACAGAGCGGTGTGATCAGTATCAGTGTGTAGATATCAGTACTATTATACAGAGCGGTGTGATCTGTATCAGTGTGTAGATATCAGTACCATTATACAGAGCGGTGTGATCGGTATCAGTGTGTAGATATCAGTACCATTATACAGAGCGGTGTGATCAGTATCAGTGTGTAGATATCAGTACTATTATACAGAGCGGTGTGATCAGTATCAGTGTGTAGATATCAGTACCATTATACAGAGCGGTGTGATCGGTATCAGTGTGTAGATATCAGTACCATTATACAGAGTGGTGTGATCAGTATCAGTGTGTAGATATCAGTACCATTATACAGAGTGGTGTGATCAGTATCAGCGTGTAGATATCAGTACCATTATACAGAGCGGTGTGATCAGTATCAGTGTGTAGATATCAGTACCATTATATAGAGCGGTGTGATCAGTATCAGTGTGTAGATATCAGTATCATTATACAGAGCGGTGTGGTCAGTATCAGTGTGTAGATATCAGTACCATTATATAGAGCGGTGTGATCAGTATCAGTGTGTAGATATCAGTACCATTATACAGAGCGGTGTGGTCAGTATCAGTGTGTAGATATCAGTACCATTATACAGAGCGGTGTGATCGGTATCAGTGTGTAGATATCAGTACCATTATACAGAGCGGTATGATCAGTATCAGTGTGTAGATATCAGTACCATTATACAGAGCGGTGTGATCAGTATCAGTGTGTAGATATCAGTACCATTATACAGAGCAGTGTGATCAGCATCAGTGTGTAGATATCAGTACCATTATACAGAGCGGTGTGATCTGTATCAGTGTGTAGATATCAGTACCATTATACAGAGCAGTGTGATCTGTATCAGTGTGTAGATATCAGTACCATTATACAGAGCGGTGTGATCAGTATCAGTGTGTAGATATCAGTACCATTATACAGAGCAGTGTGATCAGCATCAGTGTGTAGATATCAGTACCATTATACAGAGTGGTGTGATCAGTATCATTGTGTAGATATCAGTACCATTATACAGAGCGGTGTGATCAGTATCAGTGTGTAGATAACAGTACCATTATACAGAGCGTTGTGATCGGTATCAGTGTGTAGATAACAGTACCATTATACAGAGTGGTGTGATCAGTATCATTGTGTAGATATCAGTACCATTATACAGAGCGGTGTGATCAGTATCAGTGTGTAGATAACAGTACCATTATACAGAGCGGTGTGATCAGTATCAGTGTGTAGATATCAGTACCATTATACAGAGTGGTGTGATCAGTATCATTGTGTAGATATCAGTACCATTATACAGAGCGGTGTGATCAGTATCAGTGTGTAGATAACAGTACCATTATACAGAGCGGTGTGATCGGTATCAGTGTGTAGATATCAGTACCATTATACAGAGCGGTGTGATCAGTATCAGTGTATAGATATCAGTACCATTATACAGAGCGGTGTGATCGGTATCAGTGAGTAGATATCAGTACCATTATACAGAGTGGTGTGATCAGTATCATTGTGTAGATATCAGTACCATTATACAGAGCGGTGTGATCGGTACCATTATACAGAGCTGTGTGATCGGTATCAGTGTGTAGATATCAGTACCATTATACAGAGCGATGTGATCAGTATCAGTGTGTAGATACTCAGTACCATTATACAGAGCGGTGTGATCAGTGTCAGTGTGTAGATATCAGTACCATTATACAGAGCGGTGTGATCAGTACCAGTGTGTAGATATCAGTACCATTATACAGAGCGGTGTGATCGGTATCATTGTGTAGATATCAGTACCATTATACAGAGCGGTGTGATCAGTACCAGTGTGTAGATATCAGTACCATTATACATAGCGGTGTGATCAGTATCAGTGTGTAGATATCAGTACCATTATACAGAGCGGTGTGATCAGTATCAGTGTGTAGATATCAGTACCATTATACAGAGCGATGTGATCGGTATCAGTGTGTAGATATCAGTACCATTATACAGAGCGATGTGATCGGTATCAGTGTGTAGATATCAGTACCATTATACAGAGCAGTGTGATCAGTATCAGTGTGTAGATATCAGTACCATTATACAGAGCGGTGTGATCAGTATCAGTGTGTAGATACTCAGTACCATTATACAGAGTTGTGTGTTCGGTATCAGTGTGTAGATATCAGTACCATTATACAGAGCGGTGTGATCAGTATCAGTGTGCAGATGTCAGTACCATTATACAGTGCGGTGTGATCAGTATCAGTGTGTAGATATCAGTACCATTATACAGAGCGGTGTGATCGGTATCAGTGTGTAGATATCAGTACCATTATACATAGTGATGTGATCAGTATCAGTGTGTAGATGTCAGTACCATTATACAGAGCGGTGTGATCAGTGTCCGTGTATACTCAGTACCATTATACATAGCGGTGTGATCAGTATCAGTGTGTACCATTATACAGAGCGGTGTGATCAGTGTCCGTGTGTAGATATCAGTACCATTATACAGAGCGGTGTGATCAGTGTCCGTGTGTAGATATCAGTACCATTATACAGAGCGGTGTGTTCGGTATCAGTGTGTAGATATCAGTACCATTATACAGAGCGGTGTGATCGGTATCAGTGTGTAGATACTCAGTACCATTATACATAGCGGTGTGATCAGTATCAGTGTGTACCATTATACAGAGCGGTGTGATCAGTATCAGTGTGTAGATATCAGTACCATTATACAGAGCGGTGTGATCAGTATCAGTGTGTAGATACTCAGTACTATTATACAGAGCGGTGTGATCAGTATCAGTGTGTAGATATCAGTACCCTTATACATAGCGGTGTGATCAGTATCAGTGTGTAGATACTCAGTACCATTATACATAGCGGTGTGATCAGTATCAGTGTGTAGATATCAGTACCATTATACAGAGCGGTGTGATCAGTATCAGTGTGTAGATATCAGTACCCTTATACATAGCGGTGTGATCAGTATCAGTGTGTAGATACTCAGTACCATTATACATAGCGGTGTGATCAGTATCAGTGTGTAGATACTCAGTACCATTATACATAGCGGTGTGATCAGTATCAGTGTGTAGATATCAGTACCATTATACAGAGCGGTGTGATCAGTATCAGTGTGTAGATATCAGTACCATTATACAGAGCGATGTGATCAGTATCAGTGTGTAGATATCAGTACCATTATACAGAGCGGTGTGATCAGTATCAGTGTGTAGATATCAGTACCATTATACAGAGCGGTGTGATCAGTATCAGTGTGTAGATATCAGTACCATTATACAGAGTGGTGTGATCAGTATCAGTGTGTAGATATCAGTACCATTATACAGAGCGGTGTGATCAGTATCATTGTGTAGATACTCAGTACCATTATACAGAGCGGTGTGATCAGTATCAGTGTGTAGATACTCAGTACCATTATACAGAGCGGTGTGATCAGTATCAGTGTGTAGATATCAGTACCATTATACATAGCGATGTGATCAGTATCAGTGTGTAGATATCAGTACCATTATACATAGCGATGTGATCAGTATCAGTGTGTAGATATCAGTACCATTATACAGAGCGGTATGATCAGTATCAGTGTGTAGATATCAGTACCATTATACATAGCGATGTGATCAGTATCAGTGTGTAGATATCAGTACCATTATACAGAGCGGTGTGATCAGTATCAGCGTGTAGATATCAGTACCATTATACAGAGCGGTATGATCAGTATCAGTGTGTAGATACTCAGTACCATTATACAGAGCGGTGTGATCAGTATCAGTGTGTAGATATCAGTACCATTATACAGAGCTGTGTGATTCGTATATCAGTGTGTAGATATCAGTATCATTATACAGAGCAGTGTGATCTGTATCAGTGTGTAGATATCAGTACCATTATACAGAGCGGTGTGATCAGTATCAGTGTGTAGATATCAGTACCATTATACAGAGCGGTGTGATCAGTATCAGTGTGTAGATATCAGTACCATTATACAGAGCGGTGTGATCAGTATCAGTGTGTAGACACTCAGTACCATTATACAGAGCGGTGTGATCGGTATCAGTGTGTAGATATCAGTACCATTATACAGAGCGGTGTGATCGGTATCAGTGTGTAGATATCAGTACCATTATACAGAGCGGTGTGATCGGTATCAGTGAGTAGATATCAGTACCATTATACAGAGCGGTGTGATCGGTATCAGTGTGTAGATATCAGTACCATTATACAGAGCGGTGTGATCGGTATTAGTGTGTAGATATCAGTACCATTATACAGAGAGGTGTGATCAGTATCAGTGTGTAGATACTCAGTACCATTATACAGAGCGGTGTGATCGGTATCAGTGTGTAGATATCAGTACCATTATACAGAGCGGTGTGATCAGTATCAGTGTGTAGATATCAGTACCATAATACAGAGCGGTGTGATCGGTATCAGTGTGTAGATATCAGTACCATTATACAGAGCGGTGTGATCGGTATCAGTGTGTAGATAACAGTACCATTATACAGAGCGGTGTGATCAGTATCAGTGTGTAGATACTCAGTACCATTATACAGAGCGGTGTGATCGGTATCAGTGTGTAGATATCAGTACCATTATACAGAGCGGTGTGATCAGTATCAGTGTGTAGATATCAGTACCATTATACAGAGCGGTGTGATCGGTATCAGTGTGTAGATATCAGTACCATTATACAGAGCGGTGTGATCGGTATCAGTGTGTAGATATCAGTACCATTATACAGAGCGATGTGATCAGTATCAGTGTGTAGATATCAGTACCATTATACAGAGCGGTGTGATCGGTATCAGTGTGTAGATATCAGTACCATTATACAGAGCGGTGTGATCAGTACCAGTGTGTAGATATCAGTACCATTATACAGAGCGGTGTGATCAGTATCAGTGTGTAGATATCAGTACCATTATACATAGCGGTGTGATCAGTATCAGTGTGTACCATTATACAGAGCGGTGTGATCAGTATCAGTGTGTAGATATCAGTACCATTATACAGAGTGGTGTGATCAGTATCAGTGTGTAGATACTCAGTACCATTATACAGAGCGGTGTGATCAGTATCAGTGTGTAGATATCAGTAACATTATACAGAGCGGTGTGATCAGTATCAGTGTGTAGATATCAGTACCATTATACAGAGTGGTGTGATCAGTATCAGTGTGTAGATATCAGTACCATTATACAGAGCGGTGTGATCAGTATCAGTGTGTAGATACTCAGTACCATTATACAGAGCAGTGTATATCTAAGACATATTTTGGAAGATCACCACCAAGCAAATTCCTCTGTTTTGTCTGTTGATCCTGTGTCTCACAGACAGTGAATGACTCTCAGTATTTCCAGTCCTGTTCATCATGCCTGTGTTTCAGTAAGACCGGTCCTGTGTATCATCCCTCTGTGTTTCGGTAAGACCGGTCCTGTGTATCATCCCTCTGTGTTTCAGTAAGACCGGTCCTGTGTATCATCCCTCTGTGTTTCAGTAAGACCGGTCCTGTGTATCATCCCTCTGTGTTTCGGTAAGACCGGTCTGTGATGGCCCCCCGCTGCAGGCACCCGCCCTTGTAGCGTTAGGGGGGGCGCCTACCAGGTCATTTACACCGGACAGACCTGGGCCGTTTGCCACTGGATCTAGCTGCACCACCCAGAGGAGGAGCGGTCAACCGGATTGGAAGACCTCCAGGTGCAGCCAGCCCAATGGGGAGCAGTGACCTGGGTAGGGACTCGCACTTCTACCCACTGGAACAGGTCACTGCGAGCAGGTATCGTCCCCTCTGCTGCAAAGCCTCTGCTGGGCAAACACTAACCCCTCTGCCTTATCCTGGGGAACAGGTTCAGGTCGCTCTGCAACAACGACACCTCCTCCTGGCAGGAACTGTGTAGAAATAAATAATATATATATATATATATATATATAAAATACCCACACCCTTAAAATTTTGGGGTATAGGATGTGGGAGTATAATGAAAACTTTGGAGAGAAACTGGAGTTCCCAGAATGCAACAGTGACATATTCGCATACTTGCATGGGACACGGCAATGCTGCAATGTAGGTCACCAACCAATAGATGGCAGTGCATAGTACAATGCTGCAATGCTTGTCACCAACCAATAGATGGCAGTGCATAGCACAATGCTGCATTGCAAGGTTCAACCAATAGATGGCGAAGTTGAGTTCAAAGGTCTTGAGGTAGGAAACGTCCACAGCAGATGTATTGCTGGAATGTCCATGTAATCCCACAGTCCTCATATATCACAGGGACATGAAAGTTTAACCTCCGGTTACTTCACACGGTCCTGTGCATCATCCCACTGTGTTTCAGTAAGACCAGTCCTGTGCATCATCCCAGTGTGTTTCAGTAAGACTGGTCCTGTGCATCCCAATGTGTTTCAGTAAGACCAGTCCTGTGCATCATCTCAGTGTGTTTCAGTAAGACTGGTCCTGTGCATCATCCCAGTGTGTTTCGGTAAGACCGGTCCTGTGCATCATCCCATTGTGTTTCAGTAAGACTGGTCCTGTGCATCATCCCAGTGTGTTTCGGTAAGACCGGTCCTGTGCATCATCCCTATGTGTTTCGGTAAGACCGGTCCTGTGCATCATCCCATTGTGTTTCAGTAAGACCAGTCCCGTGCATCATCCCTCTATGTTTCAGTAAGACCAGTCCCGTGCATCATCCCTCTATGTTTCAGTAAGACCGGTCCTGTGCATCATCCCTCTGTGTTTCAGTAAAACCGGTCCTGTGCATCATCCCAGATGAGATCCTCCTGCTTGGGGTCCCATCCCAGAATACCATACATTCCCTGAGGGCATAAGATACCTAACCCAATGGTGTGACAGGAGATGCCCTCCTAAAGAGGCTTCACCAACACCGCTACCTAGCTGACCTGATCTACACTGATCTCTACATAGCCTTGTTCCACTGGTAGTCACAGACCCACACATTCACTGTCTGACACCCCAGCCTTGTTCTACTGGTAGTCACAGACCACACATACACTGTCTGACACCCCAGCCTTGTTCCACTGGTAGTCACAGACCACACATACACTGTCTGACACCCCAGCCTTGTTCTACTGGTAGTCACAGACCACACATACACTGTCTGACATCTCAGCCTTGTTCCACTGGTAGTCACAGACCACACATACACTGTCTGACACCCCAGCCTTGTTCTACTGGTAGTCACAGACCACACATACACTGTCTGACACCCCAGCCTTGTTCCACTAGTAGTCACAGACCACACATACACTGTCTGACACCCCAGCCTTGTTCTACTGGTAGTCACAGACCTACACATACACTGTATAACACCCCAGTCTTGTTCCACTGGTAGTCACTGACCCACACATTCACTGTCTGACACCCCAGCCTTGTTCTACTGGTAGTCACAGACCTACACATACACTGTATAACACCCCAGTCTTGTTCCACTGGTAGTCACAGACCTACACATACACTGTATAACACCCCAGTCTTGTTCTACTGGTAGTCACTGACCCACACATACACTGTCTGACACCCCAGCCTTGTTCTACTGGTAGTCACAGACCTACACATACACTGTATAACACCCCAGTCTTGTTCCACTGGTAGTCACTGACCCACACATTCACTGTCTGACACCCCAGCCTTGTTCTACTGGTAGTCACAGACCCACACATACACTGTCTGATACCCCAGCCTTGTTCCACTGGTAGTCACAGACCACACATTCACTGTCTGACACCCCAGCCTTGTTCCACTGGTAGTCACAGACCCACACATACACTGTCTGACACCCCAGCCTTGTTCCACTGGTAGTCACAGACCTACACATACACTGTATAACACCCCAGTCTTGTTCCACTGGTAGTCACAGACCTACACATACACTGTATAACACCCCAGTCTTGTTCTACTGGTAGTCACTGACCCACACATACACTGTCTGACACCCCAGCCTTGTTCTACTGGTAGTCACAGACCTACACATACACTGTCTGACACCCCAGCCTTGTTCTACTGGTAGTCACAGACCCACACATACACTGTCTGACACCCCAGCCTTGTTCCACTGGTAGTCACTGACCCACACATTCACTGTCTGACACCCCAGCCTTGTTCCACTGGTAGTCACAGACCCACACATACACTGTCTGACACCCCAGCCTTGTTCCACTGGTAGTCACAGACCCACACATATACTGTCTGATACCTCAGCCTTGTTCCACTGGTAGTCACAGACAAACACATACACTGTCTGACACCCCAGTCTTGTTCCACTGGTAGTCACTGACCCACACATTCACTGTCTGACACCCCAGCCTTGTTCTACTGGTAGTCACTGACCCACACATTCACTGTCTGACACCCCAGCCTTGTTCCACTGGTAGTCACAGACCCACAAATACACTGTCTGACTCCTCAGCCTTGTTTCACTGGTAGTCACAGACCACACATACACTGTCTGACACCCCAGCCTTGTTCCACTGGTAGTCACAGACCCACACATACACTGTCTGACACCCCAGTCTTGTTCCACTGGTAGTCACTGACCCACACATTCACTGTCTGACACCCCAGCCTTGTTCTACTGGTAGTCACAGACCCACACATACACTGTCTGATACCTCAGCCTTGTTCTACTGGTAGTCACAGACAAACACATACACTGTCTGATACCTCAGCCTTGTTCTACTGGTAGTCACTGACCCACACATTCACTGTCTGACACCCCAGCCTTGTTCTACTGGTAGTCACAGACCCACACATACACTGTCTGATACCTCAGCCTTGTTCTACTGCTAGTCACAGACAAACACATACACTGTCTGACTCCTCAGCCTTGTTCCACTGGTAGTCACAGACCCACACATACACTGTCTGATACCCCAGCCTTGTTCCACTGGTAGTCACAGACAAACACATACACTGTCTGATTCCTCAGCCTTGTTCCACTGGTAGTCACAGACCCACACATACACTGTCTGACACCCAGCCTTGTTCTACTGGTAGTCACAGATCCACACATACACTGTGTGACACCTCAGCCTTGTTCCACTGGTAGTCACAGATCCACACATACACTCTCTGACACCTCAGCCTTGTCCCACTGGTAGTCATAGACCCACACATACACTGTCTGACACCCAGCCTTGTTCTACTGGTAGTCACAGATCCACACATACACTCTCTGACACCTCAGCCTTGTCCCACTGGTAGTCATAGACCCACACATACACTGTCTGACACCCAGCCTTGTTCTACTGGTAGTCACAGACCCACACATACACTCTCTAACACCTCAGCCTTGTTCCACTGGTAGTCACAGACCCACACAAACACTGTCTGACACCTCAGCCTTGTTCCACTGGTAGTCACAGACCCACACAAACACTGTCTGACATCTCAGCCTTGTTCCACTGGTAGTCACAGACCCACACAAACACTGTCTGACACCCCAGTCTTGTTCCACTAGTAGTCACAGACCCACACATACACTGTCTGACACCCCAGCCTTGTTCCACTGGTAGTCACAGACCACACATACACTGTCTGGCCACACATGCCAGGATACTGTATCATGTAGAAGATACAGATAATAGGACACACCTGCCCTTTCACATACATTGATCCTATTCTATAGATCTGGAGTGTGCAGTCTGGGTACAACTGGCAGGTTACTGATATCCATATAGAAGGTGCAGATAATAGGACATGCCTGTCATTTAACATACGTGATCCTATTATCTGTAGTAGGAGTGTGCAGTCTGGGTACAACTGGCAGGTTACTGGTATCCATATAGAAGGTGCAGATAATAGGACATGCCTGTCATTTAACATACGTGATCCTATTATCTGTAGTAGAAGTGTGCAGTCTGGGTACAACTGGCAGGTTACTGATATCCATATAGAAGGTACAGATAATAGGACATGCCTGTCATTTAACATACGTGATCCTATTATCTGTAGTAGGAGTGTGCAGTCTGGGTACAACTGGCAGGTTACTGGTATCCATATAGAAGGTGCAGATAATAGGACATGCCTGTCATTTAACATACGTGATCCTATTATCTGTAGTAGGAGTGTGCAGTCTGGGTACAACTGGCAGGTTACTGATATCCATATAGAAGGTGCAGATAATAGGACATGCCTGTCATTTAACATACGTGATCCTATTATCTGTAGTAGAAGTGTGCAGTCTGGGTACAACTGGCAGGTTACTGGTATCCATATAGAAGGTACAGATAATAGGACATGCCTGTCATTTAACATACGTGATCCTATTATCTGTAGTAGGAGTGTGCAGTCTGGGTACAACTGGTAGGTTACTGATATCCATATAGAAGGTACAGATAATAGGACATACCTGTCATTTAACATACGTGATCCTATTATCTGTAGTAGGAGTGTGCAGTCTGGGTACAACTGGCAGGTTACTGGTATCCATATAGAAGGTACAGATAATAGGACATGCCTGTCATTTAACATACGTGATCCTATTATCTATAGTAGAAGTGTGCAGTCTGGGTACAACTGGCAGGTTACTGATATCCATATAGAAGGTGCAGATAATAGGACATGCCTGTCATTTAACATACGTGATCCTATTATCTGTAGTAGGAGTGAGCAGTCTGGGTACAACTGGCAGGTTACTGGTATCCATATAGAAGGTGCAGATAATAGGACATACCTGTCATTTAACATACGTGATCCTATTATCTGTAGTAGGAGTGTGCAGTCTGGGTACAACTGGCAGGTTACTGGTATCCATATAGAAGGTGCAGATAATAGGACATGCCTGTCATTTAACATACGTGATCCTATTATCTGTAGTAGGAGTGTGCAGTCTGGGTACAACTGGCAGGTTACTGATATCCATATAGAAGGTGCAGATAATAGGACATGCCTGTCATTTAACATACGTGATCCTATTATCTATAGTAGAAGTGTACAGTCTGGGTACAACTGGCAGGTTACTGATATCCATATAGAAGGTACAGATAATAGGACATGCCTGTCATTTAACATACGTGATCCTATTATCTGTAGTAGAAGTGTGCAGTCTGGGTACAACTGGCAGGTTACTGGTATCCATATAGAAGGTACAGATAATAGGACATGCCTGTCATTTAACATACGTGATCCTATTATCTGTAGTAGGAGTGTGCAGTCTGGGTACAACTGGCAGGTTACTGGTATCCATATAGAAGGTACAGATAATAGGACATGCCTGTCATTTAACATACGTGATCCTATTATCTGTAGTAGGAGTGTGCAGTCTGGGTACAACTGGCAGGTTACTGATATCCATATAGAAGGTGCAGATAATAGGACATACCTGTCATTTAACATACGTGATCCTATTATCTGTAGTAGGAGTGTGCAGTCTGGGTACAACTGGCAGGTTACTGGTATCCATATAGAAGGTGCAGATAATAGGACATGCCTGTCATTTAACATACGTGATCCTATTATCTGTAGTAGAAGTGTGCAGTCTGGGTACAACTGGCAGGTTACTGGTATCCATATAGAAGGTGCAGATAATAGGACATGCCTGTCATTTAACATACGTGATCCTATTATCTGTAGTAGAAGTGTGCAGTCTGGGTACAACTGGCAGGTTACTGATATCCATATAGAAGGTACAGATAATAGGACATGCCTGTCATTTAACATACGTGATCCTATTATCTGTAGTAGGAGTGTGCAGTCTGGGTACAACTGGCAGGTTACTGGTATCCATATAGAAGGTACAGATAATAGGACATGCCTGTCATTTAACATACGTGATCCTATTATCTGTAGTAGGAGTGTGCAGTCTGGGTACAACTGGCAGGTTACTGGTATCCATATAGAAGGTGCAGATAATAGGACATGCCTGTCATTTAACATACGTGATCCTATTATCTGTAGTAGAAGTGTGCAGTCTGGGTACAACTGGCAGGTTACTGGTATCCATATAGAAGGTACAGATAATAGGACATGCCTGTCATTTAACATACGTGATCCTATTATCTGTAGTAGGAGTGTGCAGTCTGGGTACAACTGGCAGGTTACTGATATCCATATAGAAGGTGCAGATAATAGGACATACCTGTCATTTAACATACGTGATCCTATTATCTGTAGTAGGAGTGTGCAGTCTGGGTACAACTGGCAGGTTACTGGTATCCATATAGAAGGTGCAGATAATAGGACAAACCTGTCATTTAACATACGTGATCCTATTATCTGTAGTAGAAGTGTGCAGTCTGGGTACAACTGGCAGGTTACTGGTATCCATATAGAAGGTGCAGATAATAGGACATGCCTGTCATTTAACATACGTGATCCTATTATCTGTAGTAGGAGTGTGCAGTCTGGGTACAACTGGCAGGTTACTGGTATCCATATAGAAGGTGCAGATAATAGGACATGCCTGTCATTTAACATACGTGATCCTATTATCTGTAGTAGAAGTGTGCAGTCTGGGTACAACTGGCAGGTTACTGATATCCATATAGAAGGTACAGATAATAGGACATGCCTGTCATTTAACATACGTGATCCTATTATCTGTAGTAGGAGTGTGCAGTCTGGGTACAACTGGCAGGTTACTGGTATCCATATAGAAGGTGCAGATAATAGGACATGCCTGTCATTTAACATACGTGATCCTATTATCTGTAGTAGGAGTGTGCAGTCTGGGTACAACTGGCAGGTTACTGGTATCCATATAGAAGGTGCAGATAATAGGACATGCCTGTCATTTAACATACGTGATCCTATTATCTGTAGTAGGAGTGTGCAGTCTGGGTACAACTGGCAGGTTACTGGTATCCATATAGAAGGTGCAGATAATAGGACACACCTGTCATTTAACATACGTGATCCTATTATCTGTAGTAGAAGTGTGCAGTCTGGGTACAACTGGCAGGTTACTGATATCCATATAGAAGGTGCAGATAATAGGACATGCCTGTCATTTAACATACGTGATCCTATTATCTGTAGTAGAAGTGTGCAGTCTGGGTACAACTGGCAGGTTACTGGTATCCATATAGAAGGTGCAGATAATAGGACATGCCTGTCATTTAACATACGTGATCCTATTATCTGTAGTAGAAGTGTGCAGTCTGGGTACAACTGGCAGGTTACTGGTATCCATATAGAAGGTACAGATAATAGGACATGCCTGTCATTTAACATACGTGATCCTATTATCTGTAGTAGGAGTGTGCAGTCTGGGTACAACTGGCAGGTTACTGATATCCATATAGAAGGTGCAGATAATAGGACATACCTGTCATTTAACATACGTGATCCTATTATCTGTAGTAGGAGTGTGCAGTCTGGGTACAACTGGCAGGTTACTGGTATCCATATAGAAGGTGCAGATAATAGGACATGCCTGTCATTTAACATACGTGATCCTATTATCTATAGTAGGAGTGTGCAGTCTGGGTACAACTGGCAGGTTACTGGTATCCATATAGAAGGTACAGATAATAGGACATGCCTGTCATTTAACATACGTGATCCTATTATCTATAGTAGAAGTGTGCAGTCTGGGTACAACTGGCAGGTTACTGGTATCCATATAGAAGGTGCAGATAATAGGACATGCCTGTCATTTAACATACGTGATCCTATTATCTGTAGTAGGAGTGTGCAGTCTGGGTACAACTGGCAGGTTACTGATATCCATATAGAAGGTACAGATAATAGGACATGCCTGTCATTTAACATACGTGATCCTATTATCTGTAGTAGGAGTGTGCAGTCTGGGTACAACTGGCAGGTTACTGGTATCCATATAGAAGGTGCAGATAATAGGACATGCCTGTCATTTAACATACGTGATCCTATTATCTGTAGTAGGAGTGTGCAGTCTGGGTACAACTGGCAGGTTACTGGTATCCATATAGAAGGTGCAGATAATAGGACATGCCTGTCATTTAACATACGTGATCCTATTATCTGTAGTAGAAGTGAGCAGTCTGGGTACAACTGGCAGGTTACTGGTATCCATATAGAAGGTGCAGATAATAGGACATGCCTGTCATTTAACATACGTGATCCTATTATCTGTAGTAGGAGTGTGCAGTCTGGGTACAACTGGCAGGTTACTGGTATCCATATAGAAGGTACAGATAATAGGACATGCCTGTCATTTAACATACGTGATCCTATTATCTGTAGTAGAAGTGAGCAGTCTGGGTACAACTGGCAGGTTACTGGTATCCATATAGAAGGTGCAGATAATAGGACATGCCTGTCATTTAACATACGTGATCCTATTATCTATAGTAGGAGTGTGCAGTCTGGGTACAACTGGCAGGTTACTGATATCCATATAGAAGGTACAGATAATAGGACATACCTGTCATTTAACATACGTGATCCTATTATCTGTAGTAGGAGTGTGCAGTCTGGGTACAACTGGCAGGTTACTGATATCCATATAGAAGGTACAGATAATAGGACATACCTGTCATTTAACATACGTGATCCTATTATCTGTAGTAGGAGTGTGCAGTCTGGGTACAACTGGCAGGTTACTGATATCCATATAGAAGGTGCAGATAATAGGACATGCCTGTCATTTAACATACGTGATCCTATTATCTGTAGTAGAAGTGTGCAGTCTGGGTACAACTGGCAGGTTACTGGTATCCATATAGAAGGTACAGATAATAGGACATGCCTGTCATTTAACATACGTGATCCTATTATCTGTAGTAGGAGTGTGCAGTCTGGGTACAACTGGCAGGTTACTGGTATCCATATAGAAGGTGCAGATAATAGGACATGCCTGTCATTTAACATACGTGATCCTATTATCTGTAGTAGGAGTGTGCAGTCTGGGTACAACTGGCAGGTTACTGATATCCATATAGAAGGTACAGATAATAGGACATACCTGTCATTTAACATACGTGATCCTATTATCTGTAGTAGGAGTGTGCAGTCTGGGTACAACTGGCAGGTTACTGGTATCCATATAGAAGGTGCAGATAATAGGACATACCTGTCATTTAACATACGTGATCCTATTATCTGTAGTAGGAGTGTGCAGTCTGGGTACAACTGGCAGGTTACTGGTATCCATATAGAAGGTGCAGATAATAGGACATACCTGTCATTTAACATACGTGATCCTATTATCTATAGTAGAAGTGTGCAGTCTGGGTACAACTGGCAGGTTACTGGTATCCATATAGAAGGTGCAGATAATAGGACATGCCTGTCATTTAACATACGTGATCCTATTATCTGTAGTAGGAGTGTGCAGTCTGGGTACAACTGGCAGGTTACTGATATCCATATAGAAGGTACAGATAATAGGACATGCCTGTCATTTAACATACGTGATCCTATTATCTGTAGTAGGAGTGTGCAGTCTGGGTACAACTGGCAGGTTACTGATATCCATATAGAAGGTGCAGATAATAGGACATACCTGTCATTTAACATACGTGATCCTATTATCTGTAGTAGGAGTGTGCAGTCTGGGTACAACTGGCAGGTTACTGATATCCATATAGAAGGTACAGATAATAGGACATGCCTGTCATTTAACATACGTGATCCTATTATCTGTAGTAGAAGTGTGCAGTCTGGGTACAACTGGCAGGTTACTGATATCCATATAGAAGGTACAGATAATAGGACATACCTGTCATTTAACATACGTGATCCTATTATCTGTAGTAGGAGTGTGCAGTCTGGGTACAACTGGCAGGTTACTGATATCCATATAGAAGGTGCAGATAATAGGACATGCCTGTCATTTAACATACGTGATCCTATTATCTGTAGTAGAAGTGTGCAGTCTGGGTACAACTGGCAGGTTACTGATATCCATATAGAAGGTACAGATAATAGGACATACCTGTCATTTAACATACGTGATCCTATTATCTGTAGTAGGAGTGTGCAGTCTGGGTACAACTGGCAGGTTACTGATATCCATATAGAAGGTACAGATAATAGGACACACCTGTCATTTAACATACGTGATCCTATTATCTGTAGTAGGAGTGTGCAGTCTGGGTACAACTGGCAGGTTACTGGTATCCATATAGAAGGTGCAGATAATAGGACATGCCTGTCATTTAACATACGTGATCCTATTATCTGTAGTAGAAGTGTGCAGTCTGGGTACAACTGGCAGGTTACTGATATCCATATAGAAGGTGCAGATAATAGGACATGCCTGTCATTTAACATACGTGATCCTATTATCTGTAGTAGGAGTGTGCAGTCTGGGTACAACTGGCAGGTTACTGATATCCATATAGAAGGTGCAGATAATAGGACATACCTGTCATTTAACATACGTGATCCTATTATCTGTAGTAGAAGTGTGCAGTCTGGGTACAACTGGCAGGTTACTGGTATCCATATAGAAGGTGCAGATAATAGGACATGCCTGTCATTTAACATACGTGATCCTATTATCTATAGTAGAAGTGTGCAGTCTGGGTACAACTGGCAGGTTACTGGTATCCATATAGAAGGTACAGATAATAGGACATACCTGTCATTTAACATACGTGATCCTATTATCTATAGTAGGAGTGTGCAGTCTGGGTACAACTGGCAGGTTACTGATATCCATATAGAAGGTACAGATAATAGGACATACCTGTCATTTAACATACGTGATCCTATTATCTGTAGTAGAAGTGTGCAGTCTGGGTACAACTGGCAGGTTACTGGTATCCATATAGAAGGTACAGATAATAGGACATGCCTGTCATTTAACATACGTGATCCTATTATCTGTAGTAGGAGTGTGCAGTCTGGGTACAACTGGCAGGTTACTGATATCCATATAGAAGGTACAGATAATAGGACATACCTGTCATTTAACATACGTGATCCTATTATCTGTAGTAGAAGTGTGCAGTCTGGGTACAACTGGCAGGTTACTGATATCCATATAGAAGGTACAGATAATAGGACATGCCTGTCATTTAACATACGTGATCCTATTATCTGTAGTAGGAGTGTGCAGTCTGGGTACAACTGGCAGGTTACTGATATCCATATAGAAGGTACAGATAATAGGACATACCTGTCATTTAACATACGTGATCCTATTATCTATAGTAGGAGTGTGCAGTCTGGGTACAACTGGCAGGTTACTGGTATCCATATAGAAGGTGCAGATAATAGGACATGCCTGTCATTTAACATACGTGATCCTATTATCTGTAGTAGAAGTGTGCAGTCTGGGTACAACTGGCAGGTTACTGATATCCATATAGAAGGTACAGATAATAGGACATACCTGTCATTTAACATACGTGATCCTATTATCTATAGTAGGAGTGTGCAGTCTGGGTACAACTGGCAGGTTACTGGTATCCATATAGAAGGTGCAGATAATAGGACATGCCTGTCATTTAACATACGTGATCCTATTATCTGTAGTAGAAGTGTGCAGTCTGGGTACAACTGGCAGGTTACTGATATCCATATAGAAGGTACAGATAATAGGACATACCTGTCATTTAACATACGTGATCCTATTATCTATAGTAGAAGTGTGCAGTCTGGGTACAACTGGCAGGTTACTGGTATCCATATAGAAGGTACAGATAATAGGACATGCCTGTCATTTAACATACGTGATCCTATTATCTGTAGTAGAAGTGTGCAGTCTGGGTACAACTGGCAGGTTACTGGTATCCATATAGAAGGTACAGATAATAGGACATGCCTGTCATTTAACATACGTGATCCTATTATCTGTAGTAGGAGTGTGCAGTCTGGGTACAACTGGCAGGTTACTGATATCCATATAGAAGGTACAGATAATAGGACATACCTGTCATTTAACATACGTGATCCTATTATCTGTAGTAGGAGTGTGCAGTCTGGGTACAACTGGCAGGTTACTGATATCCATATAGAAGGTACAGATAATAGGACATACCTGTCATTTAACATACGTGATCCTATTATCTGTAGTAGAAGTGTGCAGTCTGGGTACAACTGGCAGGTTACTGATATCCATATAGAAGGTACAGATAATAGGACATGCCTGTCATTTAACATACGTGATCCTATTATCTGTAGTAGGAGTGTGCAGTCTGGGTACAACTGGCAGGTTACTGATATCCATATAGAAGGTACAGATAATAGGACATACCTGTCATTTAACATACGTGATCCTATTATCTGTAGTAGAAGTGTGCAGTCTGGGTACAACTGGCAGGTTACTGATATCCATATAGAAGGTACAGATAATAGGACATACCTGTCATTTAACATACGTGATCCTATTATCTGTAGTAGAAGTGAGCAGTCTGGGTACAACTGGCAGGTTACTGGTATCCATATAGAAGGTACAGATAATAGGACATGCCTGTCATTTAACATACGTGATCCTATTATCTATAGTAGGAGTGTGCAGTCTGGGTACAACTGGCAGGTTACTGATATCCATATAGAAGGTGCAGATAATAGGACATGCCTGTCATTTAACATACGTGATCCTATTATCTGTAGTAGGAGTGTGCAGTCTGGGTACAACTGGCAGGTTACTGGTATCCATATAGAAGGTACAGATAATAGGACATGCCTGTCATTTAACATACGTGATCCTATTATCTGTAGTAGGAGTGTGCAGTCTGGGTACAACTGGCAGGTTACTGGTATCCATATAGAAGGTGCAGATAATAGGACACCCCTGTCATTTAACATACGTGATCCTATTATCTGTAGTAGGAGTGTGCAGTCTGGGTACAACTGGCAGGTTACTGGTATCCATATAGAAGGTGCAGATAATAGGACACCCCTGTCATTTAACATACGTGATCCTATTATCTGTAGTAGGAGTGTGCAGTCTGGGTACAACTGGCAGGTTACTGATATCCATATAGAAGGTGCAGATAATAGGACATGCCTGTCATTTAACATACGTGATCCTATTATCTGTAGTAGAAGTGTGCAGTCTGGGTACAACTGGCAGGTTACTGGTATCCATATAGAAGGTACAGATAATAGGACATGCCTGTCATTTAACATACGTGATCCTATTATCTGTAGTAGAAGTGTGCAGTCTGGGTACAACTGGCAGGTTACTGGTATCCATATAGAAGGTGCAGATAATAGGACATACCTGTCATTTAACATACGTGATCCTATTATCTGTAGTAGGAGTGTGCAGTCTGGGTACAACTGGCAGGTTACTGATATCCATATAGAAGGTACAGATAATAGGACATGCCTGTCATTTAACATACGTGATCCTATTATCTGTAGTAGGAGTGTGCAGTCTGGGTACAACTGGTAGGTTACTGATATCCATATAGAAGGTACAGATAATAGGACATACCTGTCATTTAACATACGTGATCCTATTATCTGTAGTAGGAGTGTGCAGTCTGGGTACAACTGGCAGGTTACTGGTATCCATATAGAAGGTACAGATAATAGGACATGCCTGTCATTTAACATACGTGATCCTATTATCTATAGTAGAAGTGTGCAGTCTGGGTACAACTGGCAGGTTACTGATATCCATATAGAAGGTACAGATAATAGGACATGCCTGTCATTTAACATACGTGATCCTATTATCTGTAGTAGGAGTGTGCAGTCTGGGTACAACTGGCAGGTTACTGGTATCCATATAGAAGGTGCAGATAATAGGACATACCTGTCATTTAACATACGTGATCCTATTATCTGTAGTAGGAGTGTGCAGTCTGGGTACAACTGGCAGGTTACTGATATCCATATAGAAGGTACAGATAATAGGACATACCTGTCATTTAACATACGTGATCCTATTATCTGTAGTAGAAGTGAGCAGTCTGGGTACAACTGGCAGGTTACTGGTATCCATATAGAAGGTGCAGATAATAGGACATGCCTGTCATTTAACATACGTGATCCTATTATCTGTAGTAGAAGTGTGCAGTCTGGGTACAACTGGCAGGTTACTGGTATCCATATAGAAGGTGCAGATAATAGGACATGCCTGTCATTTAACATACGTGATCCTATTATCTGTAGTAGGAGTGTGCAGTCTGGGTACAACTGGCAGGTTACTGATATCCATATAGAAGGTACAGATAATAGGACATACCTGTCATTTAACATACGTGATCCTATTATCTGTAGTAGGAGTGTGCAGTCTGGGTACAACTGGCAGGTTACTGATATCCATATAGAAGGTACAGATAATAGGACATGCCTGTCATTTAACATACGTGATCCTATTATCTGTAGTAGGAGTGTGCAGTCTGGGTACAACTGGCAGGTTACTGGTATCCATATAGAAGGTACAGATAATAGGACATACCTGTCATTTAACATACGTGATCCTATTATCTATAGTAGAAGTGTGCAGTCTGGGTACAACTGGCAGGTTACTGGTATCCATATAGAAGGTACAGATAATAGGACACACCTGTCATTTAACATACGTGATCCTATTATCTATAGTAGAAGTGTGCAGTCTGGGTACAACTGGCAGGTTACTGGTATCCATATAGAAGGTGCAGATAATAGGACATGCCTGTCATTTAACATACGTGATCCTATTATCTGTAGTAGAAGTGTGCAGTCTGGGTACAACTGGCAGGTTACTGGTATCCATATAGAAGGTACAGATAATAGGACATGCCTGTCATTTAACATACGTGATCCTATTATCTGTAGTAGGAGTGTGCAGTCTGGGTACAACTGGCAGGTTACTGATATCCATATAGAAGGTGCAGATAATAGGACATACCTGTCATTTAACATACGTGATCCTATTATCTGTAGTAGGAGTGTGCAGTCTGGGTACAACTGGCAGGTTACTGATATCCATATAGAAGGTGCAGATAATAGGACATACCTGTCATTTAACATACGTGATCCTATTATCTGTAGTAGGAGTGTGCAGTCTGGGTACAACTGGCAGGTTACTGATATCCATATAGAAGGTACAGATAATAGGACATGCCTGTCATTTAACATACGTGATCCTATTATCTGTAGTAGGAGTGTGCAGTCTGGGTACAACTGGCAGGTTACTGATATCCATATAGAAGGTACAGATAATAGGACATACCTGTCATTTAACATACGTGATCCTATTATCTGTAGTAGGAGTGTGCAGTCTGGGTACAACTGGCAGGTTACTGATATCCATATAGAAGGTGCAGATAATAGGACATGCCTGTCATTTAACATACGTGATCCTATTATCTGTAGTAGAAGTGTGCAGTCTGGGTACAACTGGCCGGTTACTGATATCCATATAGAAGGTACAGATAATAGGACATACCTGTCATTTAACATACGTGATCCTATTATCTGTAGTAGGAGTGTGCAGTCTGGGTACAACTGGCAGGTTACTGATATCCATATAGAAGGTACAGATAATAGGACACCCCTGTCATTTAACATACGTGATCCTATTATCTGTAGTAGAAGTGTGCATCTGGGTACAACTGGCAGGTTACTGGTATCCATATAGAAGGTGCAGATAATAGGACATGCCTGTCATTTAACATACGTGATCCTATTATCTGTAGTAGGAGTGTGCAGTCTGGGTACAACTGGCAGGTTACTGGTATCCATATAGAAGGTACAGATAATAGGACATGCCTGTCATTTAACATACGTGATCCTATTATCTGTAGTAGGAGTGTGCAGTCTGGGTACAACTGGCAGGTTACTGGTATCCATATAGAAGGTGCAGATAATAGGACATGCCTGTCATTTAACATACGTGATCCTATTATCTGTAGTAGGAGTGTGCAGTCTGGGTACAACTGGCAGGTTACTGGTATCCATATAGAAGGTGCAGATAATAGGACATGCCTGTCATTTAACATACGTGATCCTATTATCTGTAGTAGAAGTGTGCAGTCTGGGTACAACTGGCAGGTTACTGGTATCCATATAGAAGGTACAGATAATAGGACATGCTGTCATTTAACATACGTGATCCTATTATCTGTAGTAGGAGTGTGCAGTCTGGGTACAACTGGCAGGTTACTGGTATCCATATAGAAGGTGCAGATAATAGGACATGCCTGTCATTTAACATACGTGATCCTATTATCTGTAGTAGGAGTGTGCAGTCTGGGTACAACTGGCAGGTTACTGGTATCCATATAGAAGGTGCAGATAATAGGACATGCCTGTCATTTAACATACGTGATCCTATTATCTGTAGTAGAAGTGTGCAGTCTGGGTACAACTGGCAGGTACTGGTATCCATATAGAAGGTGCAGATAATAGGACATACCTGTCATTTAACATACGTGATCCTATTATCTGTAGTAGGAGTGTGCAGTCTGGGTACAACTGGCAGGTTACTGGTATCCATATAGAAGGTGCAGATAATAGGACATACCTGTCATTTAACATACGTGATCCTATTATCTGTAGTAGGAGTGTGCAGTCTGGGTACAACTGGCAGGTTACTGGTATCCATATAGAAGGTGCAGATAATAGGACATGCCTGTCATTTAACATACGTGATCCTATTATCTGTAGTAGGAGTGTGCAGTCTGGGTACAACTGGCAGGTTACTGGTATCCATATAGAAGGTACAGATAATAGGACATGCCTGTCATTTAACATACGTGATCCTATTATCTGTAGTAGGAGTGTGCAGTCTGGGTACAACTGGCAGGTTACTGATATCCATATAGAAGGTGCAGATAATAGGACATGCCTGTCATTTAACATACGTGATCCTATTATCTGTAGTAGAGTGTGCAGTCTGGGTACAACTGGCAGGTTACTGATATCCATATAGAAGGTGCAGATAATAGGACAAGCCTGTCATTTAACATACGTGATCCTATTATCTGTAGTAGAAGTGTGCAGTCTGGGTACAACTGGCAGGTTACTGGTATCCATATAGAAGGTACAGATAATAGGACATACCTGTCATTTAACATACGTGATCCTATTATCTGTAGTAGGAGTGTGCAGTCTGGGTACAACTGGCAGGTTACTGGTATCCATATAGAAGGTGCAGATAATAGGACAACCTGTCATTTAACATACGTGATCCTATTATCTGTAGTAGGAAGTGTGCAGTCTGGGTACAACTGGCAGGTTACTGGTATCCATATAGAAGGTACAGATAATAGGACATGCCTGTCATTTAACATACGTGATCCTATTATCTGTAGTAGGAGTGTGCAGTCTGGGTACAACTGGCAGGTACTGGTATCCATATAGAAGGTGCAGATAATAGGACATACCTGTCATTTAACATACGTGATCCTATTATCTGTAGTAGGAGTGTGCAGTCTGGGTACAACTGGCAGGTTACTGATATCCATATAGAAGGTACAGATAATAGGACATGCCTGTCATTTAACATACGTGATCCTATTATCTGTAGTAGGAAGTGTGCAGTCTGGGTACAACTGGCAGGTTACTGGTATCCATATAGAAGGTGCAGATAATAGGACATACCTGTCATTTAACATACGTGATCCTATTATCTGTAGTAGGAGTGTGCAGTCTGGGTACAACTGGCAGGTTACTGGTATCCATATAGAAGGTACAGATAATAGGACATACCTGTCATTTAACATACGTGATCCTATTATCTGTAGTAGAGTGTGCAGTCTGGGTACAACTGGCAGGTTACTGGTATCCATATAGAAGGTACAGATAATAGGACATACCTGTCATTTAACATACGTGATCCTATTATCTGTAGTAGGAGTGTGCAGTCTGGGTACAACTGGCAGGTTACTGGTATCCATATAGAAGGTGCAGATAATAGGACATACCTGTCATTTAACATACGTGATCCTATTATCTGTAGTAGGAGTGTGCAGTCTGGGTACAACTGGCAGGTTACTGGTATCCATATAGAAGGTGCAGATAATAGGACATACCTGTCATTTAACATACGTGATCCTATTATCTGTAGTAGGAGTGTGCAGTCTGGGTACAACTGGCAGGTTACTGGTATCCATATAGAAGGTGCAGATAATAGGACATGCCTGTCATTTAACATACGTGATCCTATTATCTGTAGTAGGAGTGTGCAGTCTGGGTACAACTGGCAGGTTACTGGTATCCATATAGAAGGTACAGATAATAGGACATGCCTGTCATTTAACATACGTGATCCTATTATCTGTAGTAGAGTGTGCAGTCTGGGTACAACTGGCAGGTTACTGGTATCCATATAGAAGGTGCAGATAATAGGACATGCCTGTCATTTAACATACGTGATCTATTATCTGTAGTAGAGTGTGCAGTCTGGGTACAACTGGCAGGTTACTGGTATCCATATAGAAGGTACAGATAATAGGACATCCTGTCATTTAACATACGTGATCTATTATCTGTAGTAGGAGTGTGCAGTCTGGGTACAACTGGCAGGTTACTGGTATCCATATAGAAGGTACAGATAATAGGACATACCTGTCATTTAACATACGTGATCCTATTATCTGTAGTAGAAGTGTGCAGTCTGGGTACAACTGGCAGGTTACTGGTATCCATATAGAAGGTACAGATAATAGGACATACCTGTCATTTAACATACGTGATCCTATTATCTGTAGTAGAAGTGTGCAGTCTGGGTACAACTGGCAGGTTACTGATATCCATATAGAAGGTGCAGATAATAGGACACACCTGTCATTTAACATACGTGATCCTATTATCTGTAGTAGGAGTGTGCAGTCTGGGTACAACTGGCAGGTTACTGATATCCATATAGAAGGTACAGATAATAGGACATGCCTGTCATTTAACATACGTGATCCTATTATCTGTAGTAGAAGTGTGCAGTCTGGGTACAACTGGCAGGTTACTGGTATCCATATAGAAGGTGCAGATAATAGGACAAACCTGTCATTTAACATACGTGATCCTATTATCTGTAGTAGAAGTGTGCAGTCTGGGTACAACTGGCAGGTTACTGGTATCCATATAGAAGGTACAGATAATAGGACATGCCTGTCATTTAACATACGTGATCCTATTATCTGTAGTAGGAGTGTGCAGTCTGGGTACAACTGGCAGGTTACTGGTATCCATATAGAAGGTGCAGATAATAGGACACACCTGTCATTTAACATACGTGATCCTATTATCTGTAGTAGGAGTGTGCAGTCTGGGTACAACTGGCAGGTTACTGATATCCATATAGAAGGTACAGATAATAGGACATGCCTGTCATTTAACATACGTGATCCTATTATCTGTAGTAGAGTGTGCAGTCTGGGTACAACTGGCAGGTACTGGTATCCATATAGAAGGTGCAGATAATAGGACATACCTGTCATTTAACATACGTGATCCTATTATCTGTAGTAGAGTGTGCAGTCTGGGTACAACTGGCAGGTTACTGGTATCCATATAGAAGGTACAGATAATAGGACATACCTGTCATTTAACATACGTGATCCTATTATCTGTAGTAGAAGTGTGCAGTCTGGGTACAACTGGCAGGTTACTGGTATCCATATAGAAGGTGCAGATAATAGGACATGCCTGTCATTTAACATACGTGATCCTATTATCTGTAGTAGGAGTGTGCAGTCTGGGTACAACTGGCAGGTTACTGGTATCCATATAGAAGGTACAGATAATAGGACATACCTGTCATTTAACATACGTGATCCTATTATCTGTAGTAGGAGTGTGCAGTCTGGGTACAACTGGCAGGTTACTGATATCCATATAGAAGGTGCAGATAATAGGACATGCCTGTCATTTAACATACGTGATCCTATTATCTGTAGTAGGAGTGTGCAGTCTGGGTACAACTGGCAGGTTACTGGTATCCATATAGAAGGTACAGATAATAGGACATACCTGTCATTTAACATACGTGATCCTATTATCTGTAGTAGGAGTGTGCAGTCTGGGTACAACTGGCAGGTTACTGATATCCATATAGAAGGTACAGATAATAGGACATGCCTGTCATTTAACATACGTGATCCTATTATCTGTAGTAGAAGTGTGCAGTCTGGGTACAACTGGCAGGTTACTGATATCCATATAGAAGGTGCAGATAATAGGACATGCCTGTCATTTAACATACGTGATCCTATTATCTGTAGTAGGAGTGTGCAGTCTGGGTACAACTGGCAGGTTACTGATATCCATATAGAAGGTACAGATAATAGGACATGCCTGTCATTTAACATACGTGATCCTATTATCAGTAGTAGGAGTGTGCAGTCTGGGTACAACTGGCAGGTTACTGATATCCATATAGAAGGTGCAGATAATAGGACATGCCTGTCATTTAACATACGTGATCCTATTATCTGTAGTAGGAGTGTGCAGTCTGGGTACAACTGGCAGGTTACTGGTATCCATATAGAAGGTGCAGATAATAGGACATGCCTGTCATTTAACATACGTGATCCTATTATCTGTAGTAGAGTGTGCAGTCTGGGTACAACTGGCAGGTTACTGGTATCCATATAGAAGGTGCAGATAATAGGACCAGCCTGTCATTTAACATACGTGATCCTATTATCTGTAGTAGGAGTGTGCAGTCTGGGTACAACTGGCAGGTTACTGGTATCCATATAGAAGGTACAGATAATAGGACAGCCTGTCATTTAACATACGTGATCCTATTATCTGTAGTAGAAGTGTGCAGTCTGGGTACAACTGGCAGGTTACTGGTATCCATATAGAAGGTGCAGATAATAGGACACACCTGTCATTTAACATACGTGATCCTATTATCTGTAGTAGAAGTGTGCAGTCTGGTACAACTGGCAGGTTACTGATATCCATATAGAAGGTGAGATAATAGGACACACCTGTCATTTAACATACGTGATCCTATTATCTGTAGTAGGAGTGTGCAGTCTGGGTACAACTGGCAGGTTACTGATATCCATATAGAAGGTACAGATATAGGACATGCCTGTCATTTAACATACGTGATCCTATTCTATAGATCTGGAGTGTGCAGTCTGGGTACAACTGGCAGGTTACTGGTATCCATATAGAAGGTACAGATAATAGGACATACCTGTCATTTAACATACGTGATCCTATTATCTGTAGTAGGAGTGTGCAGTCTGGGTACAACTGGCAGGTTACTGATATCCATATATAGAAGGTGCAGATAATAGGACATGCCTGTCATTTAACATACGTGATCCTATTATCTGTAGTAGGAGTGTGCAGTCTGGGTACAACTGGCAGGTACTGGTATCCATATAGGAAGGTGCAGATAATAGGACAAACCTGTCATTTAACAACGTGATCCTATTATCTGTAGTAGGAGTGTGCAGTTGGGTACAACTGGCAGGTTACTGATATCCATATAGAAGGTGCAGATAATAGACATGCCTGTCATTTAACATACGTGATCCTATTATCTGTAGTAGGAGTGTGCGTCTGGGTACAACTGGCAGGTTACTGGTATCCATATAGAAGGTGACAGATAATAGGACATGCCTGTCATTTAACATACGTGATTCCTATTATCTGTAGTAGGAGTGTGCAGTCTGGGTACAACTGGCAGGTTACTGATATCCATATAGAAGGTACAGATAATAGGACATGCCTGTCATTTAACATACGTGATCCTATTATCTGTAGTAGGAGTGTGCAGTCTGGGTACAACTGGCAGTTACTGATATCCATATAGAAGGTGCAGATAATAGGACATGCCTGTCATTTAACATACGTGATCCTATTATCTGTAGTAGGAGTGTGCAGTCTGGGTACAACTGGCAGGTTACTGGTATCCATATAGAAGGTGCAGATAATAGGACATACCTGTCATTTAACATACGTGATCCTATTATCTGTAGTAGGAGTGTGCAGTCTGGGTACAACTGGCAGGTTACTGGTATCCATATAGAGGTGCAGATAATAGGACACACCTGTCATTTAACATACGTGATCCTATTATCTGTAGTAGGAGTGTGCAGTCTGGGTACAAACTGGCAGGTTACTGGTATCCATATAGAAGGTGCAGATAATAGGACACAGCCTGTCATTTAACATACGTGATCCTATTATCTGTAGTAGAGAAGTGTGCAGTCTGGGTACAACTGGCGGTTACTGTATCCATATAGAAGGTGCGAAATAGGACACACCTGTCATTTAACATACGTGATCCTATTATCTGTAGTAGAAGTGTGCCAGTCTGGGTACAACTGGCAGGTTACTGGTATCCATATAGAA